>NW_020872959.1:234400-241900 GCF_003789085.1 Penaeus vannamei | reverse complement strand
GATATAACTAACACGTGGTTTGTGGGAATAACGCATAGTTTGTAGGTATAACACATGGTTTGTTGAAATAACTAACACATGGTTTAGGAATAACACATGGTTTGTTGATATAACTAACACGTGGTTTGTGGAATAACGCATGGTTTGTAAGATATAACACATGGTTTGTAGACACATGGTTTGTGGGAATAACTAATATGGTTTGTAGGAATAACTTATGTCTGTAGGAATAAATTAAATGTGGTTTGTAGGAATAAATCAAACATGGTTTGTAGGAATGAATGAAATATGGTTTGTAGGAATAAATAACACATGGTTTGTAAGAATAAATAACATATGGTTTGTAGGAATAACGCATGGTTTGTAGGAATAAATAACATATGGTTTGTGGGAATAACTAACACATGGTTTGTGGGAATAACTAACACATGGTTTGCAAGAATAACACATGGTTTGTAGGAATAACTAAAACACGGTTTGTAGAAATAAGTAACGCACGGCTTTAGAATTAACACATGGTTTGTAGAATTAAGTATAACACGATTTGTAGAAATAAAATAACACACGGTTTTAGAAATAACTCACGGTTTATAGAAATAAGTAACACGAAGTTTGTAGAAAATATAACACACGGTTTTAGAAATTTCACACGATTTATAGAAGTAACACACGATTTGTAGAAAAACTAACACACGGTTTGTAGTAATAAGTAACACGAAGTTTGTAGAAAAACTAACACACGGTTTTAGAAGTAACACACGGTCTGTAAAAATACTAACACACGGTCTGTAGAAATACTAACACACGGTTTCTAGAAATAACTAACACACGGTCTGTAGAAAAACTAACACACGGATTTAGAAATAACCAACACAAAGCTTGCAGAAACACTAACACACGGTTTCTAGAAATAACACACGGTCTGTATAAAACCTAACACACGGTGTCTAGAAATAACCAACACAAAGCTTGTAGAAAAAGTAAGACACGGATTTAGAAATAACTAACACAAAGTCCGTATAAAAACTAACACACGGATTTAGAAATAACACACGGTCTGTATAAAACCTAACACACGGTGTCTAGAAATACCCAACAGGCGGTTTGGATTCCATCAAGTGATAAGAATCAAAGAGAGAAGATTCATGTGGAAACCATATCGACATAAGATTCACTGACAGTTAAAATCGGCGATCAGAATCTTACTCCTTGCAGACGTAGAGGTATAACTGTTTTATTTCTTTTTTTTAATTCTATTTTTATTTCTATTCTACACGTGGTGGTCATGAGAGCTCTAAATATATCGTAGACATTTTCAACAGATGTAGAGGTATAACTTTTTTTTTTTTTCTTTCTTTCTTTTTTTTATTCTGTTTTTATTTCTATTCTACACGTGGTGGTCATGAGAGATTTAAACATATCGTAGATATTTTCATTTCCCACCCGTTGTAATTCAGAATTTATAACCTCGCTTCATATGTCATATGTATTCCAAATGTTCAGATTACCGATGTTCAGATTCCCGATGTTCAGATTCCAAATGTTCAGATTCCCAACACTTAGATTCGCGATGTTCAGATTCCCAATGTTCAGATTCCTAACGTTCAGATTCCCAACACTTAGATTCCCGATGTTCAGATTTTCAAATGTTCAGATTCCCAAAACTTAGATTCCCAATGCTCAGAATTCCAAATGCTCAGAATTCCAAATGCTCAGAATTCCAAATGCTCAGAATTCCAAATGTTCAGATTCCCACCGTTCAGATTCCTAACGTTCAGATTCCAGCCGCCATGCCTATTATCCTCAACCAAGATCGTCTCACTTCATCTCAAGCCTCAATATAGATTTGCTTCAAGAGAGTTTCAGGAACAGTGATTCAAAGCTTTCCTGGAATTTTCTTCACTTCATTTTTTTTATTATGATCTCACACGCTCCTTGACCTTTAAAATTGTCTAAGGCTTCGAAATCAATGAATAAAAAAGTAGAAAATAGAAAAGATAAGGAGAAAAACGTATTTAAATTAGGAAGTATGCATATCGAATTTGGAAATTGGTTCGAAGCCGTTTCGACCTGTATTTCGAAACTCTAGTGTCATCATGAGCATCTAGAACCAAAAAAAAAATCAATAAATAAAAAAAACTAGAAAATAAAAAAGATAAAGAGAAAAAAAAACAAATTTAATTCAGGAAATATACATATCAATTCAGGAAATAGATCCGAAGCCGTTTCGACCTGTATTTCGAAACTCCAGTGTCATTATGAGCATCTAGAACCAAAAAAATAAATAAAAAAGAAACTAGAAATAAAAAAGACAAAGAAAAAACATATTTAAAGCAGGAAATATACATATCAAATTAGGAAATTGAGTCGTTTCGACTTGTATTTCGAAACTCCAGTGTCATTATGAGCATCTAGGACAAAAAAAATCAATAAATAAAAAAAACTAGAAAATAAAAAAGATAAAGAGAAAAAAAACATATCTAAATCAGGAAATATACATATCACTTCAGGAAATAGATCCGAAGCCGTTTCGACCTGTATTTCGAAACTCCAGTGTCATTATGAGCATCTAGAACCAAAAAATAAATGATAAAAAGAAACTAGAAAATAAAAAAGACAAAGAAAAAACATAGTAAATCAGGAAATATACATATCAATTCAGGAAATAGATCCGAAGCCGTTTCGACTTGTATTTCGAAACTCCAGTGTCATTATGAACATCTTGAACCAATAAAGCAATAAATAAAAAAAAAACTAGACAATAAAAAGATAAGAAAAAAACATATCTAAATCAGGAAATATACATATCAATTCAGGAAATAGATCCGAAGCCGTTTCGACCTGTATTTCGAAACTCTTGTGCCATTATGAACATCTAGAACCAAAAAATAAATAATAAAAAGAAACTAGAAAATAAAAAAGACAAAGAAAAAACATAGTAAATCAGGAAATATACATATCAATTCAGGAAATAGATCCGAAGCCGTTTCGACCTGTATTTCGAAACTCCAGTGTCATTATGAGCATCTAGAACCGAAAAAAAATCAATAAATAAAAAAACTAGAAAATAAAAAAATAAAAGAAAAAACATATCTAAATCAGGAAATATACATATCAATTCAGGAAATAGATCCGAAGCCGTTTCGACCTGTATTTCGAAACTCCAGTGTCATTATGAGCATCTAGAACCGAAAAAAAAATCAATAAATAAAAAAACTAGAAAATAAAAAAGATAAAGAAAAAACATATCTAAATCAGGAAATATACATATCAATTCAGGAAATAGATCCGAAGCCGTTTCGACCTGTATTTCGAAACTCCAGTGTCATTATGAGCATCTAGAACCAATAACGGCAACGGGCTCTCTTATGTTAAAATTCCTTAGGGAAATTCTTCACATTTCTCTCGTCTACAGACTTCCTTTTCTTGTTCCTACTCTGTGTGTGTGTGTGTGTGTGTGTGTGTGTGTGTGTGTGTGTGTGTGTGTGTGTGTGTGTGTGTGTGTGTGTGTGTGTGTGTGTGTGTGTGTGTGTGTGTGTGTGCATAGCAACGTACGTACATATATACATATATCATACACGCACGTACACACGCGTACGCACACGCATAACGCACACTCACACTTATACACACACACACTCACACACACACGCATACACACACAGATAGATGAGAGAGATATGCATATACATATAAACATATATATATATATATATATATATATATATATATATATATATATATATATATGTGTGTGTGTGTGTGTGTGTGTGTGTGTGTGTGTTGTGTGTGTGTGTGTGTGTGTGTGTGTGTGTGTGTGGTATGCACACACACACACACACACACACACACACACACACACACACACACACACACACACACACACATATATATATATATATATATATATATATATATATATTATATATATATATATATAATATATATATATATATATATATATATATATATATATATATATATATATCTAACAGAGGCTATCCCCAGCCTTTTCCTCTCCCTTCCCCGAGGTCGTAGTCATTATCGCTTTTCTAAAGGATAATGAATGGAGGTCCAAGCCAGTATCTCTCTCGTGTATAAGATACCCTCCAGAAATCTCCCTCTTCCCTACTTCTCCCTTTCTCCCTTTCTCCCTTTCTCCCTTTCTCCTTCTTCCTTGTCTTGTTTGTTTCTCTCTTTTTTTGTGTGTTTTGTTTTGTTTTTTTTTTCGTTTTGTTTGTTTTGTTTTTGTTTTTTCCTTTTTTTCGTTTTTTATTCTTCTTTTCATTTTGTTTTCTTCCCTCTCTTTCTCCTTCTTTTATACAGGTTTCTTCCCATTTCTCGTTCTTTGTCTTCTCCTTTTCTTCACTTCTCTCACACTTCGTTCTTTTTCCTATTCTGTCTCTTCTTTCCATTCCCTCTTTATCCTTTTCGTTTCTCTATCTATCTATCTATCTATCTATCTATCTATCTATCTCTTCCGCTTTTATCGTTATTTCCTTTTTTATTATCTTTATTTCCTTCTCTTTCTCATCCTCCATTTTCCAGCTTGCTTTCCCCCTTCTTTCTATCATTTCTTCCGTGTCCTCTTTTATTATTTTCTCTTTCTATTTTCCATTTTCATTTCCCATTTTATCTCCCTCTCTTTCTTTTCTGTTCCCATTTCTTCTTCGTCTTGTTTTTCTTTATTTTTATCTCTTCTCTCTTCCACTTTTTATTTGTGTTTTCCTATTTTTATTCTTCATCTTTATTCATTTTCTCTATTCCCTTCTCCACTATTTCCCCCGTTTTTCTATCCTCGCTTTTCCTCCTTTTCTATCTTCCTCTTCCTTTCTTGCAGCCTCTCTTCTTCTTTTCTTTTCGTTATCTCTTTCCTTTCTTATCCTATCCTACCTCCTCTTCCGGTCTCTCCTATACCTATTTTATCTATTTTTTCTCTTTTCTTCCGTTCTATTAACTCTTTCCTCTCTCGCTTTCCCCTATTCCCCTATTCGCTCCTTCATTTGAATGTTTTCTTCCTTCAATTCTTCCTTTCTTCCATCTCCTTTCTCTCTTTCATTCCCCTTTTCCATTTTTATTCTTGTCTCTCTTTACTATTCCACTGTTTCTCTCTCTCTCTCTCTCTCTCTCTCTCTCCTCTCTCTCTCTCTCTCTCTCTCTCTCTCTCTCTCTCTCTCTCTCTCTCTCTCTCTCTCTCTCTCTCTCTCTCTCTCTCCTCTTTTTTTATTCTAGCTTTCCCTTCACATTCTTCTCTTTCCCTTTCTTTTTACTCATTATCTATCCCCTTCTCTTTCTCTTTCTCTTCTCCCTGTTTCCTTTTCTCTTTCTCTCCTTCTTCCCCTTTCTCTATCTTCTCTATTTCTTTCCCCACTTTATTTCTCTTTTTTCCTCTCTTCCACTTTCTATTTTCCCATTATTCATTCCTTCTTTCTGTTTCTCTTTCCCGTCTACTCTTTTCTCTTTCCTCTTTCTCCGTCCTTTCCTGCCTTTTCTCTCTCCCCTCTCCCTCTTTCCCCTCTTATTCCCCATTTATTTATCCCCTTCCTGTCTCCCCTTTCTCCTTCTTCTTCTCTCTTTTCTCCTCTTTTCCTTTTCCATTTTTCTTTTTCCTTTCCCCTTTTCTCTCTCTTTCCTCTTCCTCTCCCTCCTTTCCCCTTTTTCTTTCTTCCCCTTTTCCTTTTCTCTTTCATTTTCCCTCTCCCATTTCTCCTTTCTCCTCCCCTTTCTCTTCTCCTTTCCCCTCTCTCTTTCCCCATTCTCCTCTTTCTTTCCCCCTTTTCATTTTTCATTTTCCTTTCATTTCCCATTTCCCTTTTATCTCTTCCCTTTCCATTTCCATTTTCTCCTCTTTCTTTTCTCCATTTCCCCCCTTTCCCTTTTCCTTTTCATTTCCTCTTCATCTCTCCCCTCTCCCTTTTCCCCTTTCCCTCTCGCTTTCCCCCCCTTTCATTTCCGCTTAATTTCTCCCCTCTCCTCTCTCCTCTCTCTTTGCCCCCTTTCATTTCCTCTTTATCTCTCCCCTTTCCTCTCTCCTGTCTCCCTCTCCCTTCCCTTTTATCTCTCCTTTCTCCCCTCTCCCTCTCTCCCCTTTATCTCTCCTTTCTCCCCTCTCCTCTCCCTTTTATTTCCCCTTCATCTCTCCCCTCTCCTTTCTCCCTTCTCCCTCTCTCTCCCTCTCTCTCCCCTTCTCCCCTCTCCCTTCTCTCCCTCTCTCCCTCTCCCCTCCCCTCTCTCCCTCTCTCCCCTCTCCCCTCTCCCCCCCTCCCTCTTTCCCCTCCCAGACATCGGCAGAGTCCGTGCGTCTCGAGCATTTAGCAAAGGGAACACCCTCTCCGGAACGCGTCACGGTCGTGTTAATTTTAGGAGGCAATCTTCATACTTGGAGAATCGTCTTTTAAGTTACAGTTTATCGATCAGGCTTGTGAGCGCGCGGGAGAGAGAGGGTGTGTGTGTGCGTGTGTGTGTGTGTGGAAGGGGTGGGGGTGGGGGAGGGGGGAAGGGGGGAGGGTATTGGTGTGTGTGTGTGTGTATGGGGTGGGGAGGAGGGGGGTGTGCATGTGTGTGCGTGTGCGGAGGGGGTGTGTGTGCGGGCGTGGTGGTGTGCAGTGTGTGTGTGTGTGTGTGGTGTGTGTGTGTGTGTGTGTGTGTGTGTGTGTGTGTGTGTGTGTGTGTGTGTGTGTGTGTGTGTGTGTGTGTGTGTGTGTGTGGGGGTGTGTGTGTGTGTCGTGTGTGTGTGTGGGGGGGACTGGGGTGTTGTGTGGTATGTAGAATAATATTATGTAGGTCTGCTGGATAATCAGTCTTGGACATGACAGAAACTAGGTCAGACGGAATGAACGACATGACATGACACAGGAAGTTACTCCTCCACATTATTGAATTGATTTAACGTATATGTCAAAGCGTCTGCACTCCCCCCCCCCCCCTCAAATCCATTTATCCATCTGTGTGCGTATATCTGACGTTCACGAATGCTCCTTTGTGTACATGTGCGTGTGTACTTCCCTTCTCCTCGTCTGTCTTGTCTGATTCCACTTTTCGCTTCAATCTCCTTAAGTCTTCCCCTTCTAAAGTGGCAGAATGGCGGCACTTAATCTGCCTCCGTATCGACATAAAATTCATAGGCCTATATGCGTCTCGATAAATTGCTTAGGAAACGCCATAAAAGACTTGTAATATCCCTTTGGTGTAGTTTCTAGACTTAACTGGTCAAGGATCAGGAAAACGGAGTGACTTTGGACTCGTCTTCTGATTCACGTGAAGCTATTTCGACACACAGTACCATGGTTACCGAATTGACCTTCTGGGCGTAAATATATTCGTGTGTGTAAGCCAGATCAAATACTGCTTAAGTGTTCGGATGAAAGGTGTTACATAAAGCATTGATCAGAATTCGTTATCAGTTCGGCGTTACGCTTTTCGTCGAGTAAATCGCCACCAGATAGAAAAGGCCATGAATATTTCCCAGAAAGAACGTATAGCTATAGAGACAGCGTCCAT
>NW_020872959.1:224400-229400 GCF_003789085.1 Penaeus vannamei | reverse complement strand
GGCAGACAGAAAGAGAGACAGAGACAGACAGAAATAGAGATAAAATCAGACTCAGAGGCAGACAGACAGGAACAAAAATGGAGAATCCAGAGAAAAAAAATAGACGAACAGACACACAGACAACAAACAAAGCCAAAAAGAGAGAGACAGATAGCAAGAGAGAGACAGATAGCAAGAAAGAGAGAGACAGATAGCAAGAAAGAGAGAGACAGATAGCAAGAAAGAGAGAGACAGATACCAAGAAAGAGAGAGACAGATAGCAAGAAAGAGAGAGAAGCAGCAAGAGAGAGACAGATAGCAGAAAGAGAGAGACAGATTAGCAAAAAGAGACAGAGAGAGAGACAGATAGCAAGAAAGAGAGAGACAGATAGCAAGAAAGAGAGAGACAGATAGCAAGAGAGAGACAGACACAGAGAAGAGAGAGAAAACAAGAAAGAGAGAGACAGATACCAAGAGAGAGACAGATACCAAGAAAGAGAGAGACAGATAGCAAGAATGAGAGAGACAGATAGCAAAAAAGAGAGAGACAGATAGCAGAAAAAGAGAAGACAGATCAAGAAAGAGACAGATAGCAAGAAAGAGAGAGACAGATAGCAAGAGAGAGACAGATACCAAGAAAGAGAGAGACAGATAGCAAGAGAGAGACAGATACCAAGAAGAGACAGATAGCAAGAAAGAGAGAGACAGATAGCAAGAAAGAGAGAGACAGATAGCAAGAAAGAGAGAGACAGATAGCAAGAGAGAGACAGATACCAAGAGAGAGACAGATAGCAAGAAAGAGAGAGACAGATACCAAGAGAGAGACAGATACCAAGAGAGACAGATAACAAGAAAGAGAGAGACAGATACCAAGAGAGAGACAGATACCAAGAGAGAGACAGATACCAAGAGAGAGACAGATACCAAGAGAGAGACAGATACCAAGAAGAGACAGATACCGAGAGAACAGAGAGAGTAACCAACAGAAAGAGAGAGCCAGAGAGAACTTGATTCATCTGACACTTCACATGAACACAATTTCGTGTGAACACGTCCGACCTAAATGACCTGGACCGCTGCCGGCAGAAGGGGTTACTCACGCGTGGGAAAGACGTTGGAAATGATCTCAGATGACGTGGAATATCTTCATAAATCATATTCATTTTTCTAGATATTATTGTCTTGAATGTGAAGGCGGGACCAAAGGCTTTAAAAATGCTTTAAAGATTAATGAGGAGGAGGAGGAGGAGGATGATAATGATGAAAATGGTAATAATGATAATGGTAATGAAAATGGTAATAATAATAATAATGATAATAATGAATGGTGTGATTATAATGAAAATGGTAAAATAAATAATGATAAAATGGTAATAATAATGATAATGAAAACGGTAATAATAATAATGATAATGAAAATGGTAATAACAAAAATTAATTAATTATAATAATGATAATAATAATAATATCTATAACGAAACGGAAATGCATCGTGTAAATTTTATTAACATTTTATCGCCCTTCTGCAAAATTGTATTCATCATCATCATCACTATCATCATTACCATCATCACCACCCTTTATCATTACCATTTTTTACAGTCATTATCATTCTTATCTTTGCTGTCCGATGTTCCCTAAAATCCAAATCGTTTTTTATCCTTTGTTTCTAAAATTGTTTTTTATCTAATTTCTACCTACAATACAATGCCAAAGTATAAGTTTCTCTGTATTTCCTATGATAAAATCCTTAGTGCATTTAGCTGTTGTCTATTATAATCAGAATGATCATTAGTCATCCTTGTCATCACTGCTGTTATTATCATATTAGTTATTATAATCTTTGGTTACTGTGATTATTATATAGAATTAGATCTTATATCACTATGTTTTATGTTATTTGTAGTATTATTGTTGTCTTTCAATAACAATCGTAAAATAGAAGTATCGTTATCAATGTTATGATCAAATTTATCATTACTCTTTACTTACATTAATAATAATTATTGTCGTTATCATCATCCTTGTCATTATTATCTATACCAGAAGTCGGTAACCTTTGGCACGAGTGCCAGACTTGGCACGCAGAGTGCTTGTCTATGGCACGCTATGTGATTCAAAGAAAAAAAGTTAAACAGCAAAATAATAGAGAAGAGAGGGGGAGAGAGAGAGAGAGAGAGAGAGAGAGAGAGAGAGAGAGAGAGAGAGAGAGAGAGAGAAGAGAGAGAGAGAGAGAGAGAGAGAGAGAGAGAGAGAGAGAGAGAGAGAGAGAGAGGAGAGATCTAGATGTTTTCATACATGCAGTATACCCTCAGCCCCCATTGCAGCAGGCTTACAACGGATCACTTTGTGTGTTGTTAGAAGCTCTGTGTGTCCAGATATTAATATGATGAGTATAAATCTAAAATTATAAAACATTTTTTTGTGCTACAAAGAATACTAAACGCTACAAAAATATTGTATTCATGTTATACTTGTGCAGGGAAATGCATTTGGGTATACAGTGCTGAAAAAACTGGCACGCAAGGTATTAATTATAATAATAAGAATATATATAATATAATAATAATAAGAATAAGAAGAATATAATAATAAGAAGGTATTAATTATAAACTGGCACACTATGATCAAAATGTTGCCGACCCATGATCTATACCGTTATCTTCACAACTATGATTATCTTAAATCTTTCCTCGCTATTTTTGGGGGTTATTTTGATAACAACGACCAAAATCCTTACTCCTTACTCCTCATTAGCCCTCATTCCAAAAAATTCATGTACACTCAACCCCAAAATTCCCAGCGCAGCCAAAATCAACAACAAACATGGCCGCTTCTCCCACGCGCGCAACCCGCCTTTCCCGCTTTCCCTTCCTCTTCCCTGCAACACGTCCTCTAATCCTGCACCTCATTTGGACATCCTTTCCGCCAATCACACGCCATAGATTCGGGGGTTCGATCTTCACACGCAACACCTGCAGCCAACTGTGCCGTCGTGTGTATGAAACAACAAATCACCTATAACGGGAACTGCATCTACAGGGAGTGACACAGGGCGAGAAACTCTGCGAACTGCACCCATTTCCCTTCGTGCTAACTCGAGGGTTATGGGCTTACAAGGCTGATGAATGTGTGGAGGGAGAAGGTGGAGGAAAGGGAGGAGGGTGGAGGACGGGTTGGGGAAGAAGGGAAGGAGGAAAGGGAGAGTGAGGATAAAGGTGGAATCTTTTTATTTTCGTTTGTTTTGTTTTATTTTGTTGGTGTTATTTTTATCGTGGGGTGATTTTGTTATTTCGTCTTGTTTTGTTTTGCGTTTGTTGAAGATTTATTTTCTTCATTTTGTACATTGTTTACGCCTATTTCCCTGTTTCTTATAACAAGGTTACTTCTCCCACGAAACTCGTTTTCATTAAAAAAGTAAACAAATGGAAAAAGTCTACATTTCTTACGAACTCTATGTACATTTTATCTCTCCATACGATTCCTTACTATGTCCAAGTACTCATTGCTTTAACTTTTAAAAAAAGTAAACAATGGAAAATAAAGAATAATAAAAAAAACTACATTCCTTACGAACTCTATGTACATTTTATCTCTCCATACGATTCCTTACTATGTCCAAGTACTCATTGCTTTTAACTCTTACAAACTGACTTTTTTATTAACCTAAACAGAGGAAGCGCCAAACACGGTATACATAGCGTGTTTTATTCTCCGCCTTTATTATCCTCACGTCAAGTTTACTTATCTTCCAGAGTACGAATATCTGTAGAGAAAGTTTTCAGCGACCGAAAGTTTTGGGTGTGTCCCAGCGACAAGGCAATACCCATCTCCTGACACGCTATGAGCCAGCCTGCTATTTTATATGTCTGGTCCCTTCCTTTACATCACGGGTGTTCAGCGTTCTCTCCTCTCTCTCTCTTTGTCTTTGTCTTTGTCTTTCTCTCTTTCTCTTTCTCTCTCTCTCTGAATCTATCCATCTCTCCCCCCCCCTCTCTCTCTATCTATCTATCTATCTATCCATCTATCCATTTCTCTCTATCAATCTATCTATTTATCTATCCATCCATTCTCTCTCTCTCTCTCTCTCTCTCCCTCTCCTCCCCTCTCCTCTCCCTCTCCTCTCTCTCTCCCTCTCCCTCTCCCTCTCTCCTCTCCCCTCTCTTCTCTCTCTCTCTCTCTCTCCTCTCCCTCTCCCTCTCTCTCTCTCTCTCTCTCTCTCTCTATCTATCTATCTATCGATATCTCAATGACGTTTTTAAGAGATTAGTCACCGCCACATGTGTAGTCTTTTACATTCATAATTAACCTAAAACTTGATATAAGAAATACTGCTTACGTTGATGACTACTTATCATTACATTCATAACATTAAGAACAGACATGACTTGCAGAACATCGTTTAATATAACAATTCTCAACCATATTTAATTCTTTGGACCCTTGGGTATAGGAAAATATTGTTGGAATGAACTCTAGGTGTTAATCTTAATAAGGTGTAGGTTAGGGACAATTAAATCAAAAGATGTAAATGTTTATATTTATTTAAAACTTGCGTATATGAGCGTTTGTCTAGTTTACTAAATTGATATTAAATCTAGAGAAAAATATAAGGTAAAAAAAGAAGAAAAAAACATAAACACTTGAATATAGATCCCAAAGTCTATTAAAACAATTACATTTTATTCAGAAACTTAGAACCTTTTACTTATAACTATATGTGATTGTGTCGAATCAACACAATACACTAGAAATAAGAGAAATTGTAAGTTTCGTCAAAAATTCTCCATCCATCTTGAAGAGCGTCTCATAGTTCCATTTCTAATTTTTCAAACAACAAATTTTAAGTCCAAGAGAGAGAATACTACATATGCAATCAGCAATATGTACAAGCTTTATTTACCTACCTGTAATAGAATATTCCTTGAAGTTATCGGTTATTAAAATGGCCGCCAATATTTCTTCCCAAAAGCGACCTCTTCGCTAACCTTGATATAATTTTATACCCGCTGTTTGGGAAC
>NW_020872959.1:206900-216900 GCF_003789085.1 Penaeus vannamei | reverse complement strand
AAACCGTTGCGTTACAGCCCGACGAAGATAATTAAATCAATAATGTCATCCGGAGATAGAGTATGGCATCGATGTCGACATTTTGAAGTCTTATCCTATTTCAAATAAGGTCGCTTTCCTCGTCCATTAAGCTTATAATCACACCCTTATTCTAGGAACTCTCAGACCGATTACCTTAGTTTGTGCATCTTGACTTAACATATTTCTTTTCCTCTGAATTTATATGTCTGGAGGAAAAAAATATGAAAAGAGAAAATCTGTTTTACCTTGGATGTCACATGTAAATTGCCGTATAAACTCACAAGGAAAGTTTTGTAACATCAAATATTTCAAAGGACAATGAAAAAAAGATGACAGCCAATCTTGAGTGCAATGACTCTAAGATTATGTCACGTGATATTGTATAATGAGAAGCTCTTCTTAAAGTTAATGACAGGAGGGAAATGAATGCATCTGATGGTGAGGTTGTTTCAATTTCAGAACAAAAGCATAAATGAATGATGCTATGGATCGACAACTGTAATGTACATTAACAGATGAGTTTTCTTTGAATTATAATTTATTATTTTATGAGATGCAATCATGTCTTGTTTAAAGCAGAATAATCCTTCCGATTATAAAGGAAAATCACTTTTCTTTATCAATTTATTAAAGCTATTAAATCTGTTCTGAATAAGTAGATTAAGACTGCTGACTTGAGTAACCACGATATCTATTTTTAGTAAACGAAGTTCTTTTGTTATTGTAGCTTCCAGTAAAATAGTCCAGAGAATAGGGTTTATATTTACTGAAATAACGACATTTTTCAAATCAAAAACAGTTTCTCAAAGATGCAGTATACAAAAGCGTCGTACACGTAATTTATTCAGAATACATTCCTCGGAGAACTGTAGATAATAACAAGAGTTTTTATCAGCAGAATACCACTCAAGATAATCATACAGCATAATACAGAGTACCTGTCTACCCAAACACATATAATTCTTATCCACGTAACGTATCCCTCAAAATAACTATACATAGCAAACGAACAAAAAATATCCAAGAAAAATAAAATACGAAAAACACACATCTATTAACATATCCCTTACAAAAAAGTACGGTACATTACACACACACAGTCCACCGATCTACGTCACCACAACTGTTTAACGACAAAATTAACAATGACCAGACACTTTTACCGTGGGATTCACATGCGAGAGAGTTCCATCAGAGTAAAGTAAGATAAATATACGCGATTTGTTGTGCTGATTAAAAAGTCGGGTAAAATACTCGTAATGTTGGGATAGTGGGTAGGCCTCAGTCCAGCCATTTAAAATAGGCAGATTCACTCTAATTACATCACCTGATTAATAGAGAACCAAGAGAACATACTTCAGTTGCAGTACCATTGTTATTGATATTTTCTTTATCATTGTAACATATTTTAATAATGAGCATTTTCACTAACTATACTATCATTGTCAATGTCCTTTTAGTTACTAATGTTATCATTATCATTGCTATTTTTAGTAGTATTAGCAGCAACAATAGTAAGATAATTATCATTATCATCATGGTTATCATAAATACTATAATTGTTATTGCTATTTTAATTTACGTTCTTATTCTTATCATCATCAATCATCATAAGTATCATCATCGTCATTATTTCTATCATCATCATCGTCACAATTATTCGTCATTAGCGTAGTCACAATAATGCTGCTACCTGTTGCTAAATCACATTTTTTTTTATCTCAACCTCCTACACCTGGCCATACTAACACATCTTAGTGCGCGTCCAAGTATTGTTATAAGCTGGAGTCCAACAATTTACCAGATATTAATTCGAATGATGACTCATGTACAAAACAAATTCCACTTTATATCACAGTGGAGACGGCATCTGAGTGAGGGTAAAAAAATCCGCTTTATTTTCTAACTGCAGACAGCATTCGAGGAAGAGTGAAAATCCACTTTATGTGTCACTGCAGACACATAGAGTAAAAAATTACTTTAGACTTTTGCAGACAACTTGGAGCACAGGGTAACATACCTCGTTGAAGAATACCGTAGATAGCATTTGAGTTTAGGTTAAAAATAATGATAATAATAATAATCCACGTTACAGAGTACTACAGAGAGGACGAAAAAAAAAAACACGTTATATATAACATATTCTACCGTGTTCAGACAGAGGTAGTGCGTCTGGAAATTTCAGGGAAAACTAGTTCGTGGATGGCACTTTTATTCGGGGATTCGGGGATACGTGAATCACACGGTAGGTCGCGGAAAAACCCGGATGAACTTTTTCTTCGTGTTGATAATAGTGTCAGAATGTTTGTCATTTATTACAACTGTTGGAATCACTGTGGTCTTGGCATCACTATGATTGTGAATGGAATTGAGAGGGCAATTGGCGATGGTATATAGTGTTATTTTACCTATTACTATTACTATTATTATCATATATAAATATGCATACGTAAACACACATATATATATATGTGTGTGTATGTTATGTGTTGAAAGGTGTATTGTTTGAAAGTGTGTAATGTGTTTGAAAGTGTTGTATGTGTATGTGCGCGTAATGCGTGTGTGTGTGTGTGTGTGTGTGTGTGTGTGTGGTGTGGTGAAGGTGTTGTTCTATGTGTTGTATTGTGTGTTTCTATATTAATACATCCATACATAATTAAGCAGGAGAAATTCCATTTGTACTTTGAAACATATTTTTCCTTCCCTTTGTATTTACTATTATCTGGGAGGTCTATATAACCATTTGTCCATTTCTTATCTTATATTGTCATCGCGCTAACAGAATATAACCACTATTGTTTCTAGAAGTTTGACCATCTGTATAATAATTATTTGAATTCATAATGAAGGAGATTATAACGAGCATATCTCCTAGATATACATAATGATAAGGGATCAGACAGATATTGATAGATTGTCTTCATGTTTGTTCGCATTTCGATTTATACCTATATTTCCCTCCTAACCTAACTACTGATAATAACTGAGAATTGTTTGAGGAATCTTTTATCTAATGTTGATTGTCAATAAGAACCTTCGTTGTAGATTGTTTATTTATTTATTCATCTATTCATATTATTTATTTATCTTTTTTTTATGTAGATTTAATACTGAACTGAAAAATCTTTCGTGTTGTTCCGCCGGACTGATAATTCCGTAAACATGCAAGTCATCTTTTTACTTTGACAACTACGCATTATTTTCTCCGCTCTTTGTTGCTTTTGTTTTTATGATGATATGCTGCAGCGTTTGCAGTTGTTTTGTTGATTTTTTTTCTTGGTGAGAGTGGACGCGAGTAAAACCGCATATTCATATCTGTCAACATTCAGAAGAAGGAAAATAGCATTTACGAACATCTTGTTTTTCCAGGTTTACATTCTCCTTTTTCACGTTGTGTTGAAGACCGTTTTCGGGATGTGATCGACTATGATGTATATCCAGCGCTGAAGTGGAAATGGAAGTCTCAATAATGGCTGTAGGACAGTAGTTTATTTTTTTCTTTCTTTCTTTTCTTTTCTTTTTTTATACTCGCGACCCCTTTCTCAATCCCCCGACGCATCTGCACTTTCCCATCATTTTTAAGCGGAAAGGAAAAAATCCAATAGTCCGTACAAGTTCCACTTAGCAACTTGTAATACAATATTCCTAGAAGATAGTGGATAATACTATATTCTTGATATAAACACAAACGGACGCTTAGCAAATTCCTAACGATATTTTATTAAAGGTTAACCTCTGTCGCGCCCCACCTAAACCTTAAACTACGTAGTACTAGCGAACTCCTGTATATATTGATTGAAAAGAAACCCTCTAATAGAATTGAAGAGTATTATTAATAACTATCAACCTATTACCTAGTCTTTCCTCATCTGTTGCCATTATGTAAGTTGATATAAACGATCTCAGAGTGACAGTGACAAGGAACTTCGATGAAATAGTTGTTGTAGACCAAACGTGACTGACAGAAAGTTGAAACGATTACAAGGGTTTTCATCATGTTGTTTAGTGTTCGCATATGATCTAAATTTGTGTTGATTCGATGCTTTGTACTGCCATTTTAAACTACATACAGAGAAAACTATTATGTATATTATGCGCTGTGTTCTTTGATCATTTGTAAACAGTAACCGTGAGGATTTTTTTTCAAAGAAACGAGAAGAGAGAGGAGAGAGAGAGAGAGAGAGAGAGAGAGAGAGAGAGAGAGAGAAGAGAGAGAGAGAGAGAGAGAGAGAGAAGAGAGAGAGAGAGAGAAGAAGAAGAAGAAGAAGAAGAAAGAAGAAAAAGAAAGGGAAGAAAGAAAGAGAGAAAAAGAGTGTGATTGCGAGAGAAAGAGTGAGTGAAAAAGAGATAGACTAGAGAAAGAGTGAGTGGGTGAATGAGACAGAGAGGGAGAAAGAGAGAGAAGAGTGAAAGAATTAAAAAAAGAAAGTCACAGAGAGAGAGAGAGAGAGAATGAGTGAGTAAGAGGGGAAGAGAGAGGAGAAAGAGAGAAAAAAGAGAGGTGAGTAAGTATGAGAGACAGAATATATGAGAGTCAGCAAATGGAGAGGAGAGAAAAAGAGAAGAGAAAGAGAGAGAAAGAGAAGAAAAGAAAGAGACTAGAAACACACAAGAGAGAGAGGGTGAACGAGTGAGTGACGCAAAACCCGACATTCATTTGTTTCAAATACTCTTATTCCGCTTCTTTTAATAAACAGCTTTTTTTCCCCCATCTCCACCCCCCACCCCACCCCACCCCCACCCCCCGTGAATTTTTTGAGGCAAAGGAATCGTTTTGCAATTAGTGAGAAAGGGGCGTTTTCCGGATTGGCGCTTGTCAGTCATTAGAGGGCAGACCAAAAGAATTTTTGTCGGAAACTCATTCTTTCTTTCTTCCAGCTGATCATTGCGCACGCTCGCTTGCGTGTTTCGTGATGGGCATCTGACGTCTGGGGCCGAGGGGTAAAATATCAGTGTATATGGTATTTCGTTTAGATGCACACACACACAAGCACATAGATATACACACACACAGCACACACACAGGCACACACACACACACACACACACACACACACACACACACACACACACACACACACACACACACACACACACACACACACACACACACGTATATATATATATATATATATATATATATATATATATATATATATATATATTATATTTGTGTGTGTGTGTGTGTGTGTGTGTGTGTGTGTGTGTGTGGTGTGTGTGTGTGTGTGTATAAATATATATATATGTATATATATATATAATATATAATATATATATATATATATATATATATATATATAGTGTGTATATATGTCTTGTGGTGTGTGTGTTTTCGTTCTCATTATAAAAAAGATATTTGTGAGTGATTTCCTATCCAACTCCGGGCCATGAATCTACGAATACGATCGGACTCAGAAGACGAAAGACAAAGATCTTCAGTCATTTCTTGACAGACAAAGAGAGAGAGAGAGAGAGAGAGAGAGAGAGAGAGAGAGAGAGAGAGAGAGAGAGAGAGAGAGAGAGAGAGAGAGAGGAGAGAGAGAGAGAGAGAGAGAGAGAGAGAGAGAAGAGGAGTATCTGGAAGAAGTGTGGGAATTCTGGAAGGATGTCCGGATGGCAAAGGAGAAAAGGCGGGGGATTAAGGGCGATTAGGAGAAAAGTCAGGAGGGAGAGAGTCCACGGAAAGGGGTTATTGTAACAAAGGGTCACATCCAGGGGGAAGTGGAAGGGATAATGGGTAAGGAAGGGGGGATGGATGATGTAGATGAAGAAGGGGGACTGGGATGTGTTGGGAGGGTAGGAAGGGGTGTAGGGGGAACATGAATAGGGGGGACGGATGTCGGCAGTGACTCTGAGTGTAGAAGGATTGGGAACAGGGAGATTTTGACGATGGATGAGGTGTAGGCAGTGATTAGATGAGTATTGGATGTCTTCTGCTTTCTGAAGTGGAGTTGGGTGGGGATGTCTGAGGAACAAAGGTCTTATCAGATGAGTATTGGAGGTCTTCTAGTTCCTGGAGTTGGGTGGGGAGGTCTGAGGAACAACGGTCTTATTAGATGAGTATTGGAGGTCTTCTAGTTCCTGGAGTTGGGTGGGGAGATCTGAGGAACAAAGGTCTTATGAGGGGAAGAATAGAGGGTAAACGTTTGAGGAGTGGAACGAGAGGTTGATGTAGGAGAGGACGCGGTAGGGGTAGAACGTTTAACCTGTTGTGAGGATGACTTGGGCCAGGAGGAGGAGGGATAGGTACGGGGGGGGGGGGAGATTGGAGTGTCTGGAGTAGTGGTGGAGATTGGGGAGTCTGGATTTAGAATGGGAAAAGAAATTGAGTGGGAGAGGGAGGGTAGAAGTGGGATGAAGAGATACCGGAGATGTAGAAATATCTTACGAGGGAGGAGGGGCAGAGCGAAGGATAGGACTGGAGTAGGGAGTAAGAGAAAAACCTAATCTGCGTGCTTTTACGTGAGGCCAAGTTTGAATTTGAGATTTGCCATCTTACTCCCAAACTCTTAGGTAGGGCAATCCTATGACACACATTGTGGGAGTTTCCATTACTGGCATGTGTGCGTGATTGTACAGAGCAGTTCGATCGATCATGACCAGGCTGGGCACATAGAGGGCACTGGGCTGTGGATCCGCAGTGTTAGGCAGGGTGGCCTAAACGCTAGCAGTTCTAACATTGACGGGAATAAGTTGATGATATCGGTCATGTCTACGGAAAATAATCTTGGCAACTTTGCAGAAGGACTAACGGTGGCCTTTAGGGGTGGTGTAGCATTGTACTCATGCTGCATCCTAGTCCACGAGGTAGGCAAGTAAGCTTTCTCCACAATCTGAACTAATCCTCGTCAGGGCAGTTTGTCGAGAGATGGAGACAAGGAAGGGAGGAATGAGGCGGGGCAGGGACGGTTCGCCAGTGGTCAGTCAAGGTTGATAATGCTTTCGCTTGGGGTTCGGAGGTTACTGTGACAAGAGAAGAAACTCTGACCTTGTTTTTGGAGGCATCGCTGGAAGAGGAGAGTGTCAGTCAGAGGATGGGGCTGTGGAGGGATTACGAAAAATCGATCCCATTTGGCTAGGCTAAACGCAGTATTCATAAGGTTTGTAGAGGTGGGGGCAGTAGAAGGGAGTGGACAATAAAGTAATAAGGGAGGAGGGGGTAGTTGAAGAAAGCTGTGGGGTGAAGGAGATGAAGCAGAGGGTGTTAGGAGAGGAGGTGGTTTGGCTTGGTCTGAGGTGATAGTAGATATTATGGAAAGGCTAGTCTTCAGAGGCGTGGTAATTACCGCACATGGTAAGCCTGGAGTATATTGGAAAGAGAAATTGTCCACCGCTTAGGTCTATACAATTAAACAGGGGAATTTCGTGCCTATGGCTACCCCAGGTCGTCCATGACAAAGTCAATCTTTCATTCTTTCAACACGGCTCTCACACCTTAGGAAGTGGATAGTAGAAGGAATCGGAGAAGGGAAAGAAACGGAAAAGGAAAAAAAGAAAAGACCGTGCAAAATAGTAGAGTTGAGAGATGAAGACCAAGGCAGTGGTGGTCCCCAGCATTGGGTCCCTGTCTCTGCCCCCCCCTCCCCCCACGGTAACAAAGGACATAGGACAGGTTGGAAAACACTAGGATGAGTACCTATGGTTAATGGTTGATGGTTAAAAGCGAAATAAATGTGCTAGACATCTAAGGTCATATAGCACTATAGGAAAGTATAGTAGAGGGTGATGTCAGGTGATAGTTGTTATGCGTCTAGAGTAATGTTGAAAGGTTGAAGATGGGTAAGGGAATTGATGAGGGAATGGGTTATGGTGGTTTAGGTAACGGAATTGGATCAAGTGAAGGATATTTGTGCGTCTGAGGATGGGAAAACACGCAAATATTCGCAGTATACTTAGGAGTTTTTGAGTCACACCTATAATCATTTTTTGCTCTTATCCAATTTTGTTTCTCGCAGGTATTAGAATTCCAACATAACTAACGAAACAAAACAAATCCAGCCATATTTAAAAAAATGAATAACAGTCACTTAATTATTAGTATTTGAATTCCAGCATAACTAACACAACGAAATAAAACAAATTCATCCATATCTTAAAAAATGAATAACAGTCACTTAATTATTAGTATTTGAATTCCAAAATAACTAACACAACACAATAAATCCAGCCATATTTTAAAAATGAATAACAGTCACCTAATTATTAGTATTTGAATTCCAACTCAACTAACACAACAAAAGAAAACAAATCCATCCATATTTTAATAAATGAATAACAGTCACTTAATTATTAAGCCATTTCAGAACATCATTCTTAAGTCTACTAGAGTAAATTTTTATATTTTAAATCAGCGTTCTTCATTCTTTGGACAACTTTTAAATTCTAGTTTCCTTTCATCTATATTACTACTCGTTCGCCTGGTGATTATCACGAAATTGTTTATAGTCCCATTACTCCGTTCAGAAAAGCCGAAATAAACCCAGAATGGCCTCTACAAAAATAAATAAATAAAAGTTTAAATAATGATAATAATAAATAAATAAATATGCGAAATTTCTGGTCGTTCGCCACTCGCAGGTTTAATTCTGATGAAAAACATGAAAATGTCCTTTACTCGCAGATCGCAGCCCATACATTCTGTCGGTTTATATTAAAATTGTGCGAGGCCCGACCCATTGAATATTCGTAAATACAGACATGCATATAGACAGAAATTAATCTGTCTATATATCTGATAGATATACATTTATCTATCTATTTGCCCGTTTGATATGTATGTCCAGACTGATAAATATACATTTATTTCTTTATTTTTTGCATGTCAAGTATACGAATATTCTTTGGGTCGGGCCTCACTTATATTTTAACAAACCGGCCGATTGTCGTTGCTCGCTCGCTACGACACACTCGTAGATTATGAAAAAATTATAATAATAATAGTATTTAAAAAATAACATTAAAAAAATGATTAAAAATAAATTCATTGGAAGTGTGCGAAATACACAGGCAAATAGTCGACCTGTGGGACTGCATACTTTCAAAGTAGTATTTTTTTTCTTGTGTTTCGTATGCACAAAGGAAAAGAAGATAAAGGCTCTCAACAGAGGGAAGGTGTGAAGCCAATAAATTTATTACCCGATTCTCTAATATTCCGATGGAACGAAAGAACGGAAATATATAACAATAATTTCTTGTCCTGTAGCCGTTCTGAAAATTCGGTTTTATGGAAAATGCCTCCAATTATATACTGTGGATAATCAATACAGTAAAATGTGAGGCCGCATGCACATTTTGCATTAATAAGCCCGGTGTGCGAGTTGCATGATGCCCAGAATTAACTTAATGAAAGCGGCAACCTCTGCCCACGACCTCAGGGCTTTTAAAGTCTGTACTCAACACTTCGCAGGAAATGGAAGCCTTCGTCGCGTGTAAGATTGCCTCAGGAATTAGCTTACACTCTGATATACTCCGATATTTTGGGAGGCAGTTATGGTGTCAGATTTACTCTCTTTTCGAATGTGCTTATACTCTAATATTCTCCGATATTTTGGGAGGCAGTTATGGTGTCCGATTTACTCTCTTTTCCTTCTGTATTGTAGAATCTATGTTAACTGAATAAGTTGATGTTATCAGTTTTGCGAAGTTGGGAATTAAGTTATTATCCCTTAAAAATATAAAGAATTTCAAGAGTTTACCATAAAGGAACATGGGCTGAAGTTCAACCATACTATGAATACTCTTGTTATAAAGACTAGTCGAAAAGCCTGCCCCCCATTACAAACGTAATCCTTAAGGGGAAACACTTAACACACCCAATGGAGGAGGATGTGAGCCCCTTAACGCACAGAAAAAGATTAGAGTATTTAGTTATGATTAAAGAAACACGTTATGTTATGTTTTCAAAACGAGATATGTACATGAAGGAGGGTACCTAAAATCTCCAGCCATTAGGATAGGAATATTTTAACAATGCATGAAA
>NW_020872959.1:171900-201900 GCF_003789085.1 Penaeus vannamei | reverse complement strand
GTCTTTTGGAGTTGAAAGACTGTATCCAAAAACAATAATGATTAACAAGTAAAAAATAATAACAATGCATTGCCAAAAAGGTAATTTCAGATTAAATAATTAGGAGTGATTTTTTTTTAATTTGTCTGATATTCCAATGAAAAAAGCAGACATTACTATGAGAAGTAATCCTCAATTCTTTCTTGCTTAATAGATATGTAACAGACTTTAAGTAAGACAATTACACAACATGGGATCTACAATTAAATCATTCTCACAGTTTTTAACACTGATTATACAGATTTATTCTCCTGAAATTCACCTTTTTCATCACATATGTAACAAGGGTATCTTCATGATACAACCAAAGCAATTAGTCCATATACATAGCACCTTTATAGCTTTTCACAGCAAAACTAAATGTCAGTTTTATCACCAGTAAATATCAATATATAGATGTGATAGATATTTTGCATATGTATATTCATTTTATTGGATAACTAGGGACCTTGTACTACATAAATCCTATTCCATCCAAAACCATTTAGATTTATCCACTTGCTCTTTTTTCATTTCTATTATTCATTTAACAATGAAAGGGGGGGGGACACCAGCAATAATTTCCTATGAACAGAGAAATTTTTAAGTTCAAGCTTATGTACATCAAGTCTTTCAAAATATTTCATTCCTAAATAAACATGACACTGGCAACAAAAACCTTTTCCGTGTCATTAGATGCATTATACTTCATTCCATATTCATTACTGCAAAGAGTAACAATAATTAAGAAAAAAAGAAACTGGACCAATAATATATACCAGTGATTTTAGTCACTCAATTTACCTTATCATCTGCTTTAGACACTTATCACTTTCTACTCACTTTTAACTTTCAAAATAAGTACTTGGGAGAGATTACTCCAGAAATCCTTACACTGTTCATATCTTATAAAAAAAAAAAAAAAAAAAACAATATACATCACATCCTCATTGCAGGTAATCTACTTTTCCATAATATCATCTTCCTTAAGTTTGGATATCCTCTACTTTCTTCCAGCCAGAAGGAAAATCCAACCATTTTAAGCAATGGCTTAGCTCCCGTTTATGTCCTTATAGGGATCCCAAGCTGCTTCAAGTATCAAGTTAGTCTCAGCTAAATTCAAACATAGTTTGAAACAAAAATGAAATTAATCAATATTCATGAAACTCATCGCCATAATAATAACATGATTTACCAAGAAAAGAAATGTAACATCATTAAAATTTTTGACAGTACGCAAATGACATCATATAGGAAGGTACAAAAATCAGGTAGAAAGACCCAGAATAGAATTTACTGGACTAAAGAAATAATAGAAGAGAGTGAGAGAGAGACACAGAGACACACAAAGCAATATTCTAGTAGTTTAGAATGATTAAATATAAATTTTCTTTCAGTTGCTTGCAGAAACAGAGATTGGTGCATGACTATAATTCATTTTTTAAAAGCTTTTACCATATAAATTCGTGTGTGTGTGCAGATATATATAAACACACACACACACACACACACACACACACACACAACACACACACACACACACACACACACACACACACACGCACGCACACGCACGCACGCACGCACGCACACGCACACACACACACACACACACACACACACACACACACACACACACACACACACGCACGCACGCACACACCCACATGCACACACACATGCACACACGCACACACACACCTACGCCCACACACACACACATGCCCATGCACGCACGCACGCGCACACACACACACACACACACACACACACACACACACACACACACACACACACACACACACACACACGCACACACACACACACACACACACACACACACAACACGCCTACACACACACACACACAAACACACACACACACACACACGCACACCCACACACACACACGCACGCCCACACATGCATGCCAACACACACACACCACACACACCCACACACATACACACACACATGCCCACACACATGCGCCATACACAAAATGTATATATATGTGGCCAAATAAAATCATTCTTATCCTTCTGCCAACCATATAGGCAAGATCAAATCCACGCTTTCCACAGAAAATTCTCCCTTGGGAAGGACACGTGAAATTCCTCTCAGCAATAACAAGGATGCACGTGATACTAAGTGAGAGGAAGAGAGGGAGAGGAAGATAAGTTGGAAGAGGGAGTGGGTAAGGGTGCAAGAGAGTGAATAAGCGAGGAACTAGAGGAAAGGGAAGAGGGAAAGAGAGGAGAGCAAAATTATAAAGGACAGGAGAGATTGGAAGGAAGCAAGGAAATGGTCAAGAATGATGGCAAGTATGCTAATGTAAAGCAAGTGTATAAGTATGTGTTTTATTTGCCTTTTTTTTTTTTTTTTTTTTGCATAGATGCATATCTGTATACAAGTCTTTGAAAGCATATGGTTATATTCTTGTCTATTTCAAGAAGTATCAACATAAAACGTGTGTGTGACACTAAAAGGCATTTCTTGAAATTGCCATGTAACCAAATCTATTCAGCCAAGAATCCTAAACCCCAATTTTTCAACTATCCTTCCCAATTTGCAGGAAAGCCAAGTCCCAACAGTAGCACCAACACCACAACAAAAAAAGGGAGATAATGTATCTCACAAAAGAAGCATTTTAAAATCAAAACGGAGTTCAGCAACTACACTACATCAAGCTAGGAAGCACCAAGAGAGAGTATCCAATACACCACGGCATAAGACTTTGCCAGAACCTCAACTAACATCAGACTTAAACTTGACTGATAACCAAGGAGAAACCATTAAACCAAAATGGACTAAACAGACACCAGCAACTGTAGCACTTACAGCCTTTTTGACGACTGGCGACGACAGGCATTCCTTGACAACTGGTGATAAAAGACATTACCATTACTGTCATTTGAGATTTCTACATCAGTACTAGAAATGCATTTGTAATTACCTTCAGATGTGCTGGTTGAAAGTAATAATCATTACTGCTCAATCACGAGGTACTGGTAGGGATGGGGGAGGCTATGTAGTAACCACAGCATGGGTCATTAATTTATTTATAAATATTTATAAGGTCACAATGAAGTTCCAGATTTGCGAGTTTTTTTTTTTTTATATAAAATCATATCAGAATGTGATCTTAACTTATCCATATGCTGAATGTATATTTTCCATAGAATTTAAACTAAATAAATCTAATAAACAGTATCTATACCAATATGTGGAAAGGAAAGAGAGTATTAGAATATCACAATCAGACACAATTAGCAACAAAATAATTTAATATTAGCCTTAATTCCTTTTTATAACAATTTTCCAACAGGAATCAATAAGATTCATAAATCCATATACATATCTTACCAATGTTCACTTCCAATACTATTCCAATATAAACCAGATTTAAGTGAAACCAAAAAAAAAGAGACTATTTGCAGTTCTGACAGTTTAACCATTACCAAACTTCATAATCTCCATAACAAATAGCTTCCTGTAAAATGGTTCAAGAAAAAAAATAAGTAAATGCAATAAATGTCAATCAAATTATCAAATTCTACATTTCTTATACCAAAAAAAAAAAAGTGATAATAGCAATAATCACATCAGAAAAGACACCCCCCAACCCTAAAGGAAAATAATAATGACTGATACGATAAAAAATACACAAGATTAATAAACAAACCTCCAGAAAAGATTCCCGACAACCACAAAACACAAGTTATCTGCGACTTGATACCTGTGATTGACCAATTATGCCACCAAGACCTCTCCAGCAGGTACGAAGGCAGCGTATGAATAACAAAAATACGCAAACAAACAAAAAAACAAAAAATAGTGCATTCAAAAAGTCAGCTCGCCATATCTCTCGCTCTCTTTCTACAGAAACTGAATTCGATTAGCACTGATCATGATGAGAAATCAGCTAGAGTGCATGATATTTTTTTTTTCTTTTCTATAATACTGTTAAAAACAATATCACAACCAAAAATTACTATAGATCATTGAAAAATAGCATAACAATATTCCTAAAACAGTCAAATTCAAAAAGCCTATGTTGTTCTGATCACGCAAATAAATAGTTTTAATCTCAGTTTCGGTTAGAAAACCTAAGGTTAGGCAACCACTTTAAAATTGTAAAGAAAATCAGCTTCGGAAACTGACTTATATCTGATGCGACAAAACCATCAATCTTAGCCATATGACACAAAAGGTATACTTGCTAATATCATAAGACTAATAAAGAGATTCCTTTAATTTCTTGTAAGTCAGTCATAAAAACTGAAAGAATTTATTGAAATTATAATAAAAAGAAAAAAAAAATACAAAAAATATTTAATGATGGTGTATCATTTCCCATTTTTGCCATTATTTGTTATCTCCATTTTCTTTTTCAGTAAAGATAATGCTGGAAAAGCTTGAGTGAAATTGTATACTGTATCAATATCAACAATCTATTTTCAAAATGCATAAAAACTGGAAAATATGAAAGACCATAAACAGATTTATCGAAAATGGTGCACCAACACAAGCGTCTTTATTTACGTACTTATCAAAAGAAATCTTGAGAATAACGAAACAAAGTCACAGGGAGGGCAAAATATCATCTCCTCTTGGCTTCATTGCAGAAAGGAAAATGATCTAAATTTGTATCGGAGGAGACTACGATCTTATAATGTCCACAATTTGCAAAACTTAACGAACACCACAATCCACACAGGCACTGATTATTAACATTGATAAATACACTAGTAATAACAGGGATAAATAAGCTAAAATTGGACAATAGCTACGAGTTACCACCGACAACTTTTTCCTTTTCCGTCTCGACATACGTGGCTTTAGCAACTTTCGTCTCAACGCTGGAGGAGCTAACGGCAGTCTTGGGTAAGTTGCTGTCTAACTCACGGGCCTGGAGTTTCTGGTCTGTCGACACGCCAACAGACTCAAGGATGGATTTAAATTGTTTAAGTGTCTTGCGTAGGGTGATGCAGAACCCTTTGGAAGCTGGAATCAGTGGAAATTCTGGCAATTCAACACCAGCATCTGAGGGGGTTGGAAAATGGAAAAATAAACATAAAAACCATCCTAAAACTTGAAAGATATGAGAGCAAGTATATGCACACAACAGCCTAAATAAAAACGTGTAAATCATACCTGATGGATATATCTCCCTGAAAGTTGTTGGGGTTGTGGGAGATAATGGATGTGAAGCATTGTGGTTTTCTGATATTTCTAGCCAGCATTCAAGTCTCTGCACCAATCTGTAAAGCAGTCGCAAGGTCAATATCAGAACAAATTCTAAACGTACATTCATTATATGGGTTCTGGTTTATTTGTTCATTCACTCCTTTTCCTAAGGTAGGGAGATATGTCTGATGGAAAAATACATCTTATCCTTTAATTCTGGCCCTTCAAATATGAATTACATGATCAAAATGGAAACCAGTCTAGTATTACAGACACAATGAATCAAAACTTTGAAATGATACAATATCATTATCCTGCTTTAACACACAGTTGCCATGTCCGATTACAATACAGTTGTGATGTCTGGAATTCGTACACTTTGACAGGATAAAAAAAATCTCTCTCTAGAGAAACTCACGGTATTCTGCTTTGGAAAGGGAAACTCATATATTAGATAATACATTACAAACAAGAGACTGATAAATTTATACAGACAATAGAAAGAAAGTAGGTATAGGCGACCTGCTCCCAACCACAGCAATATGTTTGTAGACGATTATCAAAGAAAGGTTTTGGAATACAAGATTTTTTAAAAAGCAAATCATGCATTTCAGAAGTGTTTACATAATAAATTTTGTAAGGAATTCCCTCTCACAGAATTGAGATAACTTCAATTATTATAAAAATGTATATAAAAGTTTTTTCTAGACTTACTTAAAAGCCCTCTTATGGAAGTGTTGAATAATCTCCTTTTTAAAGATGTCAGGAGGTGCTTGTATAACCTTCGCCATGGCTTGTATAAGCTTTAGCACCACCATTTCGTTGTACATTCGAGAGTTCTCCCTCCCTTGCTGGGTACCTTTCTGTCGCTCGTAGCCGGCCTCATTGAAATATGGCTCACTTACCAGGATCAACCCTAATATTATATGATATATGTTAGTGGAGACATTTACATCTATTGTACTTACAACTATTCAATCTAATTAAAAAACAACCATTTTGTTATATAAGATATATCAATATATGATATCCGCAGTTCTTTTTACTTTCTCCTCGTAACATGTCCCCATCTTACCTTGAATGGATATGATGACCTGCAGAAGGTTACTCTGACTAGTCCACACCTCTGTGCCTTTTCCATTCCATGTACCAAGCAATGACACACACACCTGCAACACAATATTTTGTTACAATTGCATGAGGCAAAGAGAAAAATATGGTTCCATTTATTCATAATTTACTCATTCTGATTAATGTTAATGATTATTGTTCTTCTGTCGATTTTATATTACTAATATAAATGAAAAACATTAAAAAAGTTGGTATACCTTGCCATCTTCATAAAGGTTCGGATTTAGTTTGTCAGAGCAGTAAGTAACATAGTGACAGAGAGGTGGTGCACGTGGGTAGTCTGCTGACAACTGGAAGTCAAAGAAGAAGAGGCCATCTTCATAGGGCGTGCGCTCTGGTCCTCGGATCATAACGGAATATAGATCCTGTTGGAAAGAAAAAGTCATGTTACTATGATGCATGCATTACATTTTGTGATGTTCTTTTTAGGTATCCTCATGCCCACTTGTAACATCCCCTGGGACATTACCTAAGGGAGAACAGGACATGTAGTGCTCTGATTGGCTGTTCTTTTATATAAAGGGTAATACTGAGCACATAAATATTCGACTCTAGTTTACAGGGTCAGTCTCCTCGCGCTAACTACTCCTCAGGTTGTCATTTGGCGCTCTACCAGTATGACTGTCTTGAAAGGTGATACACAAAAGGGAAGTACTGAAGCCATGTGAGTACCTGGTCGGCATGCACTCTGATTTTGTCACTTGTGGCGGGCAGCACACCGGCAGGTTCCCTGACTGGCCCATGCTCCAATTTTGAAGCCACCCAGACACCATTATTTTCGGCTTGAAAATGTACCAGCGCTAGTGGGTTAATAAGATTTGCAAAAATGAGTGAAACTCCTTTTTTTTTTTTTTTTTTTTTTTTTCTTTTCTTTTTTTCCTCAATAAAACTACATTCCATTTTGTATACTGATTGTAACACACTAAACACAACTAAAATGAGTATCATGTATCTCTGATTTGCAAAAACATTAATATCATGTTTTGGAAACAAATGATACAATAAGATATAAGTCACTTTGTTGGTACAACACGGTGAGTAAAAGAAAGGTGGAAAAGGTTGTGAAATAAGTTAGTATCAGAAAGAAAAAGTAATGATTTTTTCCTTTGAATATTAGCTCAATAATGACATAACAAGCCATGCTATGGGCATCACAGTCAGTAAGCCACTTCAGAGACAAATTGAAAACATAGGAAATATACATTTAGCCTGCTCTCTCTATATTTTTGGCAAGAGCATGGGTAATTTCTCAATGAAAAGATGCTAAAAAGATACTCATTAATCTGAGAGACAACTGTTTAATGTACACAACTCAGAACTCAACCACATGCGGCACGGATACTTGCCATCTGCCATTTGGGTCCCATTTGCCATAACGTTATTAGACATAACCCTGTGTGATAAGGCTAACATGGTGACCCAAAAATTGTATATTGAAATTTTGGAAACTACATAAATACAAAAAATATATCGCATTATAAAAAGTGAAAAATAAAGAAGTCAGCACCATGTTCCTTCAAACGAAGAAGCTAGAAAAATGAAAACGTAAAAAAAAAAAAAAAAAGAAAAAAAAAGTAGCAATTAGATGAGACATGCACTAATTAGAAATGATAACTCTCATCTTACCATACGGTCTTCATAACCTCTGACCCAGATCCCTAGAGGGAGGGAGGTCTTCAACAGTTTCATTTCCTTGCGCACTGTCCTGTAGAAGTGAGGTGGGTCGGTTGGCTGGAACATTGTCAGCTTAAACTTGTGACTGTCTGGAGCTGCTTCCAAAACTTCAAAACCTGTATGAAAAGCAGAGGAAAAACTATTTTGGCTCTCATCAACAAGAAAAGTTTCTTGCTTGAAAAAAAAAATAAAAAATAAAAAAAAAATAATAAATAAAAAAAAAAAAAATTAAGTATTTTGTCTGTGATCTTCAATATTGTCCAATTTAGCTGATATTGTTGCTTATAGTCTTTATTATTACTGGAGCAACAACTTTTGAAAAAAAAAAAAGAATTTATATGCATTAAACTTCAAACATTAAAAATTCACTTGTTCACACAAAGCTGACCACATTACGTATTTGTTAAAAGATATTCTGGCTCACAACAGTCCCAACAAGATCTAAATTTATCTGCTTCTTCAAAGAAAGTAATAAAAGATTCTAAAATCAGACCAACCCATTACATAAGAAATACAAGGAAATTATATTACTGGTAGCAGATTTACTTCTGTGAAGCATGCAGCTACACATATTTACTAGCTAAGTAAAAAATAATATGCAATATATGTAATTCACTGTCTGAATCTTAAAAAAATAAAATAAACAATAGTTTAATTCTAAAGAATATATATACATGCATAGCTATATATGCATTTATGTGTGCGTTGGTACATGAATTGTGTGTCTGGGAAAGTAAAACTTTCTCCATACATATTATGTGTATGAATTCCATATGCAAAGCTGAATCTATATGTAAGTATGTATGTAAGTATGAATGTATGTATGTATGTATGTATGTATGAATGTATGTATGTATATGTATAATATGTATGTATGTATGTATATATATGTATGTATGTATGTACATATGTATGTACATGTATGTATGTATGTATGTAATGTATGTATTATATATTATATATATAATATATATATATATATATATATATATATATATATATATATATATATATGCATGTATGTGTAGGGGGGGGGGGTACACGCATGTACATGTGTGCATGTGTGTGCCTGTCTGTATGCATGTATGTATGTATGCCACTTTATCTACATATCCATCCACAGTATTTATCCATATGTCTGTCTGTCTGTCTGTCTGTCTGACTATCAGTCAATCAGTCAGTCTACCTGTCTGCCTCTGTCAGTCAGACATTTATTCATTCACTAATTCAAAATCAGGCTATTTATCTGCATGTGTCTGTCTGTCTGTATTTGTATCTGTTTAGTTTATGATGTAATGACTTAATTCTATTTCTATATGCCTGTACAAATATATATGTATCAATGCAATTGATAAAAGTCAGAACATGGACTTAGAAATACTACTGATAAGTAAAATAATACTTATAATAGTAATAATATATAACAATAATATAATGACAATAATATATAACAACAATAATCAAAACATTCACTGAATTGATCTGTAATATTAACAGAAATATTCAATCAGTTCAAACACAATAGGAAAATTCACCTTGTAATAGTCCGAGACTAAAGATTCCCTTCACCGCCATTCATATCTTCAACACAGAAAGTACCAAATACTATTACCCAATCAACAATACCTGTCTCTATATAACATTTACTTTACATCCATGTTCATGATGACAAACATAGAAAAGGTAAGAATGAGAATGAATATTTTCACAATACAAGAGATGTATAAGACTGGTTTTGAATATATCTTGGTTAGAAATACATAAATCACTCACGAATACATATAAAAAAAATTCCAATACATCTCCTCCATTGTGAAAATATTCATTCTCATTCATAACTTTTCTATATCCATGTATCATCCTTCACCAATAACTTCTCTAAAACTAAAGAACCACACATACCTACAAATACACAGATGAATTCATTGCCACAATCATCACTGCCCTTTTTACTTACCTTTCCTCATTAAGTCCCTCTTCCGCTTAAATTCTTAGTTACACTAAACTTTTTCATTCTTAGAAAATATATACACAATAAATCATCCAAACACACAACTACAGGACAGCTTTTCCAAAAAAAATCTAAAGAAATTTAATGTATGCCGTTTAGCATTCACTCCTTGATGCTGAGTCAAATCACTAGCCCATTGTACAAGTATACACATGCATAACCAGTGTCCTATATACACAAAACACTTGCAACAGGGGTCTCACCATCAGGCTCAGTGCTGGGTTCGGAGTTTCCTACTGCCTGTCCACTGCCTACCAGTGCAGCATGTGGCAAGCGGAAAAGGTAGATAAGGACACGAAACACATGACAGGGTGAACAAAATCAATGACAGTTCACTGACATTACAATACAACACACACCTGATTTCTTTTTGTTTTCTTTTCTTTTTGTTTTCATTTCATTTTCAATATACATGTTGAAAACTTTTCATACATACATTCTTTCCAGATCATAAGACAAAAATTGTGAAGAGGAGAAAAGGAAATAAAAAAAAGGGATGATATTGATATCGAGCTGACTTATCACTGGGAAGGAGATGCAGAGAAAGAAATTACAATTATCATCAACAAAATGATATGATGTGTATGTATATAATCTGAATGTTGGTGATAATTATAATAATAAAATTATAACTGTTGATCACATCAGAGACAGAGAAAAAAAGTATAAAGAGGAGGATTTGACTGGAAACAGAATGCACAATAAAAAATAAAGAGTAAATAAAGGAACATACACAATGTGTGTGCATATGCATATATCTGTCCAGACATGCAAAAACACAATTCATATAAAAAGCTGTGCAGAGACATACAGTTTAAGAAACACAGACAAACCCACAGTCACATATTTTCCACATATGAACACAAGGTTGAGCACATGCACATAAGAACAAACAAACAAAAACACACACACACTCACACACACATTCATTTACACATTCCTACACATACACGTAAAATTCCAAATACACACACCGCAAACTCATGCACATGTTTATGCACAGATGCACACACACACATACACACACGCAAATGCACACAAACACACAAATGCAAATGTATATATACACGCACACATACTCACATCCACAACCACACACCCACCTACATCTACATGCACACATACATACATACACCAAATTACACATACACTAATAGAATTAAATAATAATACTTGTACCTATATAAATAAGCAAAATGCATACATATGCACACACACACACAAAGACACAAATAAAGTAGCTTAATCTACTTTTAAAAAACAAACAAGAGAAATATATGTTATGGTACTGTTATTTCCCTTCTTTTTCATAATAACCAAATTCAAAAATATTTCTTCTCAAAAAATAACCAGTTCCTCTTCTTGTTTTTCAGGTCTTTGGAATACACAAATCTAAACTCCGGGGTGGCCAACCAGTCGATCGCAATCAACTGGTCGATCAACAAACCTGTTTTAAGTCAATCACACTACTGTACCTGTTAAATATTCATCCTTCAGAAGTTGTCATGCAAATAGCTGCAATAGCATATCCAAGTACTCATGATACTTGGATTATCATATTTCTCTTTTTTCTGGGAATAAGTTATATTTATATTTATAATGATGTTATCCTGTTAGTTACACTCATGGAATATGTTTGAATCTTAAGCTGGTAGATTGCATCAGGGTAACTGTAGAAAAAGTAGATCATATCTCACAAAACATTGGCCACCCCTAATATATTCCTAGTAAAATTAACATCTCTGCACAGGTCAAATCTGACAAACTCTAACTTCACAACATCTGTGGAAAGGAAGATAAAGAATAAAGCTACACCAACCTTCAGAAGGACTCGACAAGCAATCAGATCCACTTGTAAATGCTGACCCAACTTCTCCGTTGACTGCTGCAACAGCATTTGCAATAATGGAATCAATCAAAGCATTTTCTTTCTGTCGTCATTTTCTGCGTCATCAGAGAAGGTATTTTTGTCAGTCGTCTCTCCGCTGTTCCCATTGGAGGTGATCATGTCATCGGTCACCACAGGAGACGGCAGAAGAGAGGCGTTATTAGTTGCACTGACATCAAGAGCCTGTTTGTCATCAAGGCTTTCATAGTTTTCCTCCTTTTTCTCCACTGGAATCACAGTTTGATGAACAACCTGCAGAGAAAGTGTGTATTACTTTATAACTGTACATATACAGGTTCTTGAGACTTTCAGATCATTATGGAAAAAAATCAAACCACCCAACACATATTTTCCACATAGTAATAAAAAGAAATCTGAAGTTAACATACCTGACTAAGTGCAATGGTAGTTGTATTTTCATTAACTATGTCTTCTGCGATAAACACTGGAATGTTCTCTTTGTTATCATCCTGCAGGATATCCTTGGTTTCCCCATGTGCACCCTCAGAATCCTGCATAGAAGTTTGATTAAAAAATAACATAAGCATGATCTCTAAACCATATGACATAACAGGAAACCCAAATTCTAAAATATTGCACAACACACAGACAACAAATGCTCCTCTGATGTGTTCGACTGTACCTGACAAGCTTGCATGAGACTCATGTCAAAGTGGCCTCCAAAGCGGAACACGACCTCCTCGTAGGTTTTGAGCAGCTGAGCCTTCATGAGAGAGCACAGCTGAGCACACATGTGAGACGTGCGGATCTCTTCTGTTACCCCGCTGATGACTTCTGATGAGGACACCTTCAAAGAGTAGAATTGTCTTGTATTCTTCCTGCCAACTGAGATGATTTATAAAAACATCTATAACAGAACTCGCTACATTCTTAGAAAAAGGGGATAGGAGTGTGACAAGGCTAGATATTAGTAAAAAAAAAAAAAGAGAGAGAAGGGGAAGGGGAGGGAAAAGAGGAAAGTGAGGAGATAGTGGGAGAGGGAGAAGGGGAAGGAGAGAAGGGGAGAATGGGAGGAGAGAGAGAAGAAGGAGGAGAAGAGAAAGAAAAGAGAGGGAAAAGAGAAGAGAGAGAGGAGAGAAGGAGAGGAGGAGAGAAGGAGGAGGAGGAGGAGGAGGAGGAGGAGGAGGAGGAGGAGAGAAGAGGAAGAGGAGAAGGAGGAAGAAGAGGAGGAGGAAAAGGGAGAAGAGGAGGAAGAAAAGAATGAGGAGGAGGAGGAGGAGGAGGAGGAGGAGAGGAGGAGGAGGAGAGGAGGAGGAGGAGGAGGAAGAAGAGGAAAAGAGGAGGGAGAGGAGAGGGAAAAGAAGGAAGAAGAGAGGAAGGGGATAATAAGAAAGAGAGGAAAAGAAGGAAAGAGAAAAAGATCCAGAGAAGAAAAGTCATCCATTATACCTACCTTCAGATCATTACAACTTTTGGAATCTTTCATACGCGCATCCGAAGAGACTTTCTCGTGAAGAGTCATATCAGTTTCGCTCATTCTCTTATGTCGTAGCTCTCCTCCCCTATTTCGTCCCCCATCTAGAACCTTCTCAGATTTACTGGTTCTTCTTTAAAAAGAGACACACCGAAATATATCAATAAGATATTAAAACAAATCATCAAGTTTCTTGACTCAAAAACAAACATATCTCCGTTATATATTGTATCAATCAATGTAAACTAATTCAGCGCTAACCCCTGAGAGAAGCTGAGATTAGCCAAATTCTCCGACAATGTGGCCGAGCTGCTGAGGATGGCATCTTTGGAGGAAAGGATGTCGCTGTCAGCGTTGCAGTCCCCTCTCCTTTTTGTTTATATCCTTATTGCACAGATTATCCTTATTTGGCTTGGACATGTCTTCTTTAGCACTGTCAAAATTCCCTGTGACAGCTTTGCTCCCCTCTCCACAATTCATGATTGGAGTGAGGGGACCTTCCGAGTCTGAGGCCGAGAAGAGACGGTTTATTTGCTCTGTCATGCGCTGAGTTGTTGATGCTCTGCCACGCTCACGAACCTTTTCTATGAGTCCCTGGAAATTGCTTTCATGGAAGAAGCTCGTGCCCATCAGCTTATCCATATACCTGGAAAAATTACAAGCATAAAAAAAATTATATATATATATTTTTGCCAAAGCTTTCATAATCTATAATAAAGTATCATGGCAAGACTGAGTTGATTTTGTGATGAGCATAAACAAAAATGAACTTCCTATGTATATATTTTCTTTCCCTTGACAACAAAAATCTCAAGAGCAAAAACTCTTACCTGCATTCTTTGTAACAATCTAAAAGTTGTTTCATTACTGCTGTGGTCTGAAGAGCAGGATTCTGCGTAAAAATTTCTTCTAGACGACTCATAGCTATACGAGCTTTTTCAATGTTTGCTACAAGTCTTGTTTTAAGTACTCCCTCACTTTCACTTTCACTCTCCCTGTAATAAAGTTAAAATCAGAATTTACACTTCAATAAAACAGTTTTACCCAAGAGACAATGCATAAAGTCTTGCAAATACCATATATACAAATATCTTTCAATAAAAGTCCAAAGTCACTCACTCTGCAATCACAGAATGTTCACTTTCTGTCTCCCACGACTCATCTGAGGCTGTGTCATCCCAAAGTTCTCCATCATCTGAGTCGTACTCACCCACTTTGTACAGATCTTGAGGGTAACATACTGATGTCCTCCCATCTACCCACCAAACACTCACCTGTAGGCAAGGATTATTTCTACTGAAAGAACAGACACAAAACTACTGAAATACTTGCTATCAACTATAATGATAAATCTAACAAATTATTTACCTTCACATACAAGCTGTGTCATTTTTCAACACAATTATCCAGAAACACACAGGTAGATAAACCGTATCAATACAATTCTCTAAGAACATTTATGATATCCTAATGCTGTATGTTTCTAAAATATTTCCTAGGTCTTAACTCATTTTTTTTTCCTGCAGAGTGCACGGGAAACACTTTCCACAGTGCTATATCTGAATTACCAAAAGTGCCATATGTGATTTACCAAAAACTCTCTAAACTTTTAACCAGGTCATTTTCTTTTACTCACTTCTCCGGATGGAAAGTTATCTAAAACTTGCCCTGTAGAACAGGTCTGACACTCTTCAAAATTGGCCACTCTTATAACTACAGAGCCTGGACGGTAGCGGAAATCCGGATGGTCACGCAAATCATACACACTCACTTCCTGTTCACGTAACATTTCTGGCCTGAAAATGAGAAAAGAGCTATTGTAAGGGCAAAAGCTACTCTCTATTTCCATTGTCACTGCCAGAAGTGCATGCACATATGCAGTGCCTGCTGTCATTTTTTTATGAACTTTTTTATATACAGATGTAGTAGAACTGTTTAGTCACCAAGGAGTCAAATGTTAGGCCTACTACTACACCTAATCTACTTATATCATTTCTTGAATTTTTGGAAATAGAAATTCTAACCTTTATTAGTATCATCATTGATAACAACATTATACAAATAGAAATAATAACAATATCAAAACCATTTTGATAATAATAGTAAATGATTATTTTTTCTATTCAAGGGATGGAGCAAGTAGGTGAAATCTTGTTACCATTCATGAATTCAAACATCTTATTCTTGTAAAAATTTCAAGACATCTGTTGTCCTGTAATGACTTGATGGACTTTTAAAACATACACTGTTTATATATTGGTACCTGGTACCAATATCTTAACTCTATTAATTACAATAACAGTACCAATTCAAAGTTTTGTAAATAATGAGATACTGCAGTACATCGTTATAATTCCGAGAGTCCCTCCCATGTATTACTTACTGTGGTTCGTTTCCAGCTGTGTAGGTTCTAAACCACTTCACAATGGATGTCCTCCCAGCATGATCAACCCTTTGCACAACGCCATACTCATGTGGATCGACTGAGTCCTGCTCCACCACAAAGTCACCCGGAAAGAATTCCTGGTCGTCCAAATGATGAATTGGATAAAGGACTGTTGACAAAATACGCTTCTCCAGTGATCCATCCTGTAGAGTGATGAAATCAAAATAAAGAGGTTTATACATAAATACTTGAAGGCAATTAAAACGGTTTGCCTTTTTTTAATTTATCAGTTTTATAGCACAAACTCCCTCACTCGCATGGCTATGCCAGTGCCTTTTCTTGACAGACTTGAATTTCAATTAAGAATATCAATTATGAAAAGGCAAAATCAATTTTAAAAAAACTATCTTAAACAGCAACGAGCTGACAAACAAAACTAACCTGCCACACAACATCTGCTTTAGATGTTGTCATGAGAGTTTCTACAACCAACTGATCTCCAGTCTTAATTGCTGGTCCCTCATTGGTGGTCTTCCTTTTTGCCCTCTTCAACTTGCGCTTTTTCATCATTTTTGTCATCAATGCCGGTCCCTTTTTGTTTCGCCTCCCTGTGAACATTTGGGCATAAAAATTAAATGGTTAACAAAACACGGAAATTATCAGCTAATAATAAGAGGGGTTCAAAATCATTCTAAAAAATCACAGTAATGGTATTGCAAATTAATTTCTAAAATCACAGTAATGATGTTGAAATAACAAATATAGACCTCGCAAAATTTAATAGACAAATAACATCAGCAGACACTCACCTACAGATCCTGTTGATGCCCCACTACTAATTGAAGCTGTGTCAGAGAATTCATCTGTATCTACATCAATATATCCATCACTATCAGCATTATAGTCTTTGGTATCATCATCCGCAGGTAGCCCTCCTTCAGCACCTAGAGCACCTTCCACAGGCGAGCCGTCAGTGTCTAGAAGTGCACGAAAAGATCAACATTTACCTTCACACATAAGTATATTGCTTTATATTAATCTTATTTAAAATCATCAGATTGTGTAAGAAAAAGAAAAAAGTGGAGACTTACCTTTAATACCGCCTACTGATGTAGGAGCACCAGGGGCATCTGTGAAAAAAAAGCACAACACTAAACACACAAATTCTCTCACTTGAAAATCTAAATTTTATCTTATGACATACATGACAGGGTACATATCTCAAACCAAGTCAGTTCCCTACCACAATATCTACAGAATGAATGAAAGACTTCATTGATTTTTAACACCCCTAAATTCCTATTCACCAAGATCAAGCTTGACTGCAGAATGTGCTCACAGTCCTATTTGCCATAATCATGAAAGGCCTGTCGAAAGCTGGTAGGATTTCTTTTTTTGAGAACACGACATATAGAATGACCACTAATATATCCGGTTCTTTAAGGCAAATTTCTTTCAACCACACCCATAATATCACCCCCATACCTTTATTCCTCTTGTAGGCTCTATTCTGCCTAAGCAAATCACAAGTCAAGTTTTCCCACCTTTTCATCTTATGAATGAAACTTAGTGAGCATGAACTCATAATTCTGGTACTGTACGACATATTTCATCCACTGAAACCCTAAGTCTCTAACTTTTCCAAAACTTATCCTCCACACACAATAATACCACATATTATGCATATATCTCTTGGCATACTATCATCATTTATTATTCATAAGACAAGAAATTTATAAAAATGCATCCAAATATACATTTGATTGTTTCAGATGATAAAATAAATTGTGTGTGTTTTATCTATACATTCATGGTAACCTCTCTCTGTTTTCATTCATACAAGAGGGGTAACTGTCTTAACTATTTCAGCTGTGTGTTCTTCTGACACTCTGTATATCTGAGATAGGAGAATTAAACCTACAATTTCTAGGGTATGAAATCAAGCTCTCCAAATGGCTGCAACCAAATTTTGTTTTAGTGAACCTAGAAAAATCAAGACTTTTTTGCAGCTGGGGGAACAGACAAGCCGGAGGGTTTACAGCTTTGGGGAGTTAAACAGGCCTTACATTAGTAAAGAAGCAACCTTAGATCAAGCTATATTGCAATATAAAACTTCTGCTAGGCACCTGATTCCGTGCCAGGTAAGAGAAGATAGATAGAAAATGATAAAATACTTGAATTTCTAGCATATCACCAATTTACTCTACTTTCTATTAAATCTCAAAACCTTTTACAATCATTCAAGCACTTTACTCACCACCCACAGAAATATATAAACTAATTTCAAAGTTATAAAATGCATACTATGTAAATATACAAAATCATAAAGACTATCTGAAAACTACTGCACACATTATCATAACTCCTGTATATTAATACTTTGCGCTAGGATGGCTTGATGTACATGCCATGTCCACTGTGATTTCAATATTTAGTAAGTTTACTCATAGATGAACTTAGTCACCAAGGAGCCAATGACTAGCCTTACCCATCTCACCTGTTCCCCCTTTTCCATGATTTTTGGGAAGATATGTTTGTATCTTTCATTGCTATTACATTAAAATAATCATAATGCCAATAATAATAATAATAATAATAACAGCATTGATATCAATAATCATGTATTCTTTTATATCACGTTATAGGGAAATCACGTGAGGTCACATCAGCCCTACCAACTGAATCCCTGGTGACTAAGCACTTGTGGAGCCATCTGTGTGCAATATAATTCACCAAAAACTACCAAAGAGAAAACATGTACCAGTATACAATGAGCTTAAGCAGCTATACACAAGTAAAGACTACATGTTCTGGAAGTCCCACAGAAGTATTAATCTTTACTGCATTTTTTCAAAACAAGAGATTGAATACTCAGCTGCAAAACATACTAAACTACACTCAACTTTCACTCACACTGCCAGTGGCTTTCTACTCAATGGATGTAAAAAGGGTATGAGCATTCCTTGTTGTCCTTTTGGTGACATCTATAACAAGGCATTATATGTCAATCCCTTTAAAGTCTTTACAGAATAAATAACAATCTAAGTAGTGCCTGTAATCGGTCACTGTCACACTGTCAAATGAAGCTAAAAAAAAAAAAAAAGATAAAAATCAAACATCAAAAGAAACCAAAAAGAGTGGTGCAAATCCTGTCCATACCTGCATTCTGCTCAACTTCTCCTGTTAAACCTGAGCGGTGTTTCCTTTCTGTAAAACAATTAACTTAATAAATCAAATAAAATACAAAATCAAAATGTGGAGCAAAAGAGAGCAAAAAAAGGTGACAGCATTTCAGCAAATACTGCAATATCACAAATTATAACTGGCAAGCATAAGTGAGTGTAAAATAAGAATCATAAAAATATTCAGTTTGTCTGCGTGACAGAAAGTTGCCAAAAAAAGAAGGCTTACTGTGTACAACACAAGATAAAAAAGAATTAATATGGAACAAGCAAGTGAGTTCACAACAAAAATATGTGCATAAATAAATCTTAAAGGCATATATTCTCTAGATCATTTTTAAAAAAGTAGATAGTTCATCCATCCAGTTTTCCACACCCACTTTTTCAGAATGATAATTTGTAATATGTATCAATGCAATTCCAATATAAGATCTACAATCACGTAAAGACAACAGCTTCCCCAGATCTATGATTTTGATGATATTCGTGTGGAATTCATGTAAAAAAAATTGCAAAAAGAACAACAAGGGGAAGAACAAGACAACGCACAAATATGCCAAAAGCCTTCTCGCTTTACTACTTCTTCAGGGCAAATACCCTGAAGAAGTAGTAAAGTAAAAAGGCCTTTGGCATATTCGTGTGTTTTCTTGTTCTTCCCTTTGTTGTTCCCACTGATAATATTCAATGCCTTATAAATGAACCACCAGATATTGCAAAGGAAACTTTTATATGTATAACTTTAGTTGTGATGCATCGTCAGTTTCCAGAAAAACAGTTTTCATAAAACCATTCATTCCAGCAATCCTTCCATTATCCTTTACCTCCAAACAACTAAGCATAGAAAATCCTTAATCAAAATAAAAACACCAATTACACAATGCCAAAACAACAGGCACGCAAACTCACAGGGGGGAAAAATAAATACATACATAAACCTATCAAACACAGCCCTTTCAACTCAATACCACATTTAAAAACAACCGCCAAACTTACTTGACTTATTCTTGGCTGGTCGAGGCCTCAAGGGACAGGGATTGGTGTGGTCCGCCGTTAACTGTGCTGCCATGAGCTTCCTCCACTGGTCACGTGTCATGATCACATCCCCTTCCTTCGAGACATAATAGTTGCGGTCACCAAGCTGCAGTGTGCATGGTTCGAACACGTTCAACATCTTCACCCTGTGGATATTTACATTAACTTATTTTACAAAACTGTACAAATCTACAATTAGTACATTCATAGTTCATCTGCAAAATGTAACTATTCCGACAATGCTTAAGTCCAATACATTATAACTATCAATAGAATATATTATAAAAATAAATTTCAATTACCTAATACACTTAGAAAAAAAAAAAAAAAAAAATATATAAATATATATATAATATATATATATATACATATATATATATATATATATATATATATATATATATATATATATATATATATATATATATATATATATGTAAATACATATATGTATATATATATATATATATATATATATATATATATATATATATATATATATATATATATATATATATATATATATATATATATATATATATATATATATATATATATATATATATATATATATATATATATATATATATATATATATATATGTATACATGTATACATGTATACATGTATACATGTATACATGTATACATGTATACATGTATACATGTATACATGTATACATGTATATGTATATGTATATGTATATGTATATGTATATGTATATATTATATATATATATATATATATATATATATATATATATATATATATAAAATTATATACATACATATACATATACATATGCATATGCATATGCATATGCATATACATATACATATACATATACATATGCATATGCATATGCATATGCATAATATATAATATATTATATATATATATATATATATATATATATATATATATATACATATATACTGTAAAATATACATAATCAAATTACCTCTTCAGGTCCTCGCCCTGAACTAAATACTTTGGTTGCTCCTTGTCTACATTAGGGTCATTAGAAAATGCACGACACTGCCAACGGACACCAAGCTGCACAACCTGTGAACAGTCACAGCATGAAATATCTAGATAGTGTAATTGTATTCAAAGAGTAAAATATGCATGGGTAGTTTGTATGAGTAAGATGCTTTGTGTATAAGAAAGTAAAATTGAATGTGTACACTGTTATGAAACATAAAAATAAAATCCACATTAGATAAAGCACAATGCAGCACATTTAATCATAATGTTAAATACCGACCAAAGCAGTATCCAAGGATCGTACCTGTACTTGTTCCACAGTAACCTTAATCGATTTGTGGGGTTTAGATAATGCGACCTCCATTTCACGAGTCCGATATATCCATTCCACCCCTTCGAAGGCCCTTGCGCAGCCCACTAGCTGCTGTCCTGGATAGAAGTCGTAGCGCCTGAACTCCGAGTCCTACCGACAAAGAAATGTTCCCAGGTGCAACGATTTCTGATGTCTTTCCACTCATTATCACTGTTCTCTCTGTGCTGCACTAATATTTTCTACCTTTTTTCAGACAAGATATCCACAATGAACCAAACTCTGATTTTCATTCTAAATTCTTAAATGACATTACAAAATCACAAGCAAAGAATATATAATCTGTCTTTCTGTATGGCTGACCTAACGATGTACAATTCATGCATTTTTTTTTTTTTTTTTTTGCATTATTCAATAACTTGTTATTATGTACCATCATGCAAAAAAAATGTAAACAAATATGTGAAACATAATTCTTTACTTTATGTACATATTGTAACAAAATTAACAATCAGCTAAGAAAAATTTGTAAAGCAAGTTTCTCAACTGCTAAGAATTCAAATTTAGCTACAAAAACAGATAGCAAATATGTCACTAAATCTGTAAACAAAAAGAAAAAAAATCTATAAATAAAACCAGGTACAAAATCAGTATATCACAACAACAAAACAATACTCAAGCTCAAAGTAATACCTTCGGAACCAAAACAACAAAGCATACAAAATGAATCAATGTACGCATGCAAATAAAAATAATAATAATACATAATAGCCAACCTACAACTTTATTAGTGTATGACTTTGGTTGCAGTTATTAACAAGGGTGATATATACCTTATTATGGTATGGTTATTCATATATGTTCGTGTTACACCGAGTGAAAGGTCTGCTTTCCATATTCATACGTTTTTATGTGCTACTTTCTTGTTAAATTTCCGAAGTTGGAGTAGAGTGATTTCATTGTATATTAGATACATGCATATAAATATATACACACATTTCCCTAATATTCAATTATTCTGGTATACCACTGCATTACCATAAGAACTCTGCCTGTAAGTAAAATCATCCTAATTGTAATGGGGGCTAGTGTAGAAGGATTTTAGGAGTCCTGTAAATATATGCTTTACTTTCTTTATAAGCAAAAACAAAAAAACTGAGAAAATACATAAGCAAAGACAGATTGGGGGGGGGGGAATCTAAAATAAATATTCGTAAACCAACGTATCAATGGATTACATAATGGAAAATGTATTCTCTACAGGGGACACTTATGTCATATATTCTTTATTAAGATCCTTAAACAACGTTAAATACAAGGCATGGGATCAAAGGAGGGAGTTATCATCACTAGTAGTTTTTTTCTTTCTTTAGAGAGGAAAAAAAAAAATCCAAACACATCAAAGGGCAAACTGAGAGCCCCAAAGGATTAACTAACAACAAACGAGGGTGGTTTAATATTCAAATGGAGAGTTTCTTCCCAAAGTCTTTATGAAACTCACCTCCAACAACTTAAACCCCTTTTACTTATCCCTTCAATCATTGCTGACACCAATCCTTGGCTACCTGGTTTCCAGGTGAATATTTCTATTTAGTCTGTTAAAAGAGGAACATCGACAGGGTCAATTCATATTCAATTACTATCTCCAATAAAGTCTATTTAATTTCTCCTTGACTCCACGTGACTGTCAGGGATCACATTACATACCATCCTGCTCCACAACAGCAAGAGGTTTGCCAGTAATTTTGCTTTAACTATTATTAATATAAGCACTAAGATATTAACTAGAAAGCACAGGTCCCTCTATGTAATCATTCCAGAGCGACAAATAGAATAACCTTAAGAACACTTCACCACAACTAGAGGCTAGGCCCTTAGGTAACTGAGAGGAAGCAATGCATCTGTAGATTCTCATACTTCTTTTCCTTTCCTATTCATTCAATATTGATCTTTATGGACATCACTATTACAGGTTGGTATCTACCAATCTTGCATGGAATAGGTTGGGTGATTTAATTTAGTATTCTTGCAATGTAATTTTGGTGTGCTGTTTTTAATTCAAACTTGCTAACTGTACAACTGACAAAAAGTAGTAAGGTTGAGAATAAATTAATAAAAGTAGACAAATATAACAAGGGTGGAGAGCTGTTGTAAACTTAGGGGTAGACATCCCATTGAAGATGTCTGTGCCTGTAAGGACAAGATTAACTCCTTGGAGACAGTTACAGCTACAGCCATCATGATGCAACAGCCTATGACGTGTAAATGCTCCATGACTTGCAGATGATGGGCTAGCTTAGGCCTAGCCACAAAATCGACTATTGCATAATATTACATCACTAACAAATCTGGCGCCATCACCTTTGCGTTAAGCTCCAAAAAGTTCCATGCAAATAACAGAAACACAATAAAGGTGAGAATAATCATCATCATTTTAATTCTTTAAGGAACTTTAGGACTTTGCAAGGAACATTTTTTTGCTTGACTATGCCTTCACTGGACTAGGAGTCTCCCTTGGTACAACTCTATATACCATTCTAAGGACTCTTTCTCCCACTCACAAAACACTAATTCAACATTTCAATAAGTTTCACTGGTTTGAAAAATCCAAGTTTGCTGGACTATTGAGGCTTAATCTGTACTACAACATTATTTCCTAGACCTAGGAGTACAATTTTATTTTCCTGCCATAGTTTTATACACTTACACTCTTATTCTCTAAGTATCAAATAAAAAGTTAAGTAACAATAGAGTATACACTTAATATCTCAGAAATATTTCAGGAAAAAAAGAAAAAAAACATTACACGTGATGACAATCAGATGACAATATTTTTTTTTTTTTTTTTTTTTTTTTTTTTTTTTTTTTTTTTTTGCCATTGTTAATATGATAAGTGAATAGGTGACTTTAGAATTTAATCTACACCAAGTATGTGAATTGAGTATCAAACCCACTTACACCAGGATTTCTCTGTGCCATACTGGTCCATGGGCCAGGCTTCACCTGGTCAGCCATTCAAGTGCATAAATAGAAGCATGAGAAAAATGCATCTACCCACTCTCAATGCTCTCTGCTGCTGCATATGTGATTTATAGAAAATGTGGCAGAAAGAGAGACGAGAGCAGGCTTGACCACGGATGGCATGGATACTAAACACTTGGGCTCAGTAACCATGATGAGATCACATACAACCCAGTGTGAGCAAGTTAAAGACCCAGAGCTCTTGAACATGTACCTTTTACAAAAGGCCAATCACTCACCACAAAATATCGGCAGTTTGTGTGACTGCTTGAAATACCAGTATTATACAAATGAAAAAAGAATCCTCAAAAAGAAAGTACAAGATTAATAAAAGTTTAGTTCTGCCAGACAACATAAAAAACTGCTTCGCTTTAAATCTATCACTGCCAAGTCTAATGATTTGGATATAAAAAACATATACACACACACACATACATATATATATATATATATATATATATATAATATATATATATATATATATATATATATATATATATACTGCTGCTAACTTCATACATTTATGACAGTACCCTATACATCATATATATCTTATCAAAATATATGAAAAGCTTATGGATCTGTTGTTTAACGAGTGATAATGTATGCAAGACCACAAGAAAAACACTTGCATCAATATGAAACCCACATGCACATCATACACATAAAACAACATATATATGATCTGCTTAACATTTTCATACTGATTTTGTATCATATAGGCAGAAGTCTTTTGCAAATATCATGATAGTGCAGACTTGCTGGATATGTAATTTTAGAAAAAAACAACAAAAACAACTGCAACCAAAGTCAGAAACTCTGGCAAGTGATAAAAATCTTCATATGTGATATATCCATTTTTTATAAGCGCAGTACAATACTGATAAGTTAATCAGCTCAACCATTCAGCAACCTCAAAAAAAAAAAAAAAATCTATACAAAACCTTTAATAACTAAAAAATGGATTATCGGAAAATCATCTTGCATGAGCTGTATCTTCAATCATTCCGTATAATTTAACCAAGTGCATCAAAATCATTCCATACGACTTACATGAGCTGTATCTTCAATCATTCCGTATAATTTAACCAAGTGTATAATTTATTTGCGAATCATTCTCCAGCACTGGTAACCATTCCATGATGAAGATATATCATGCTTGTCCTTTGTTAATTCTTATCTAAAGATTTTTCTCCTTTTTTTATAATAAAGTGGAAACAAAGGCTGATAATTTGATGCTGGTCTTTCTAAACATTTTAGCTTCTACAATCATCCAATAAAACTAAATATATATCTGAGGTCATAGGCATATATCTTATTTACCTAAGGCTATTACAAGAGGATATGCATGAGTGATAACAATAAAGTAAATGAAAGTAAAATAATAATAATAATAATAATAATAATAATAATAATAATAATAATAATAATAAATATAATAATATAATAATAAATAACAAAAATAATAATAATGATAAATACTAGCAAAGCTGAAGCTACTAATTATCAGGACTTTGCAAGGTCACTGCTTTTGCACTTATAAAAATTCTAGCAAAACAATAAACAATAATAATAATAATATCATGAATGATAATAGCAATAATTGCAATAAAAATAACAATAATAATAATAATCAAAACAACACAACAAAATACAGGAAATGAGAAATACAATTCCTTTTCTTTTTCTTTCTCTCCTTGTAGCTGTGGTCATTACGAATATAATTACTGTGAGCTTGAGTGACAATTACCAGCCTAACCCTGTCTCGGGAATCCCTCATATCGTCCAGTTCTAAGGCCTCACTGTCTGACATGACACATCTCGATCCGTCAGCGCACAGCATCACCAGACGGCACTTGACCATGTGCACCATCCCCACCCAGGAGTCCAGTGCCACTGCAATATCTGTTGTGAATTCCTAAGACACAAAAGAAATTATTTGGTTTATGTTTTTGTCAGAATAAAATAAAGATAGAGAGGATATGCAAGGGAAACAGTATCTTAAAGATTCCTCCTAAATAATTCAATTATAATCAAAAGTGTCTTCAATACTAACCAACAGAGCAGACTTGCATGAGATTATAATCAATATAATACTTGCATGTATCACAGTTGAACCGATTCATGCAGTTAAAGGATTTAAAATTGTCAGCTCCATAAAATGAATCTTAATGGGAGCTAAAATTAAGACCTCGTTACTTACCTCCAGAGGCGTAAGGTCATTGCTGTCAACATTCAATATCACAAGTTTTGTGCCAACGATCTGTACACTGGAGGTCACGTGAACCTGGCGACAGTACCCTCGCTGCGTGTCTTTTCCTCTTATCAGGCGCCTTACAACATCACCTGGCATGAGAGATCTGTCTGCCAGCCCAACCTGAGAAGGAAGAATATAAAGATAAATAATTAATAAATAACAAATATGTACAAAAGATAACAAAGACATCATGTTCTCCCTTTGGTTATGGAATCTGAACTGCCACTCTAGTAGGATAAGGGATCTCTCTGTGGTATCCTAAACTTTTTATCCCTTGGTATCTAGAAGACCATATACAGTCACTAGAGCTAAGAACAAGAGAATTGGGTTTTTGTCTCTTATTCTACTGTCTTTCATACTTGCGGGTATTCTTGCATATGCTTGTCAAAAACACATTTCCGAATAAATTAATATATATACTTGTGTCAAAGCAAGTTTTCTAATAACATGAATACAAAGAATAGAAATCCAGTGTTTCAAGTTCTCGAAATTAAGAGTTAAGAATCAAGATGCACTATAAGTGTCTACAAGACACTCAAATAAGAAGTGTCAAAAATGAAGACTGCAGATCTTTTTTCTTTGTTTAAAATTAATAGCGTTTTAAATTACAGCTGATTCTGACACTCCCAATACTAATTGAAGATCATAAAAGAGTTTGTAACTTGCAGACAACATCAAATTCAAAGCTTGAATCAACTGGCTACCTAATCAATATAGATTGATAGATAGATAAATAGATAGATAGATAGACAGGTAGATAGATAGATAGACAGGTAAACAGATATATAGACAGGTAGACAGATAACCAGACACAGATTAAGAAAGAGAGAGACAGAGAGACCAACAGACAGATAGACAAATATATACATATATAGAGATATATGCATAAATAACCAGACAGGGAAAATGATAGATTGATTGATTGATTGATTGATTGATAGATAGATAAAAAGACAGAGAAATAAAAAGACACACAGATGACAAAATGACAGACAGATAGAGAGATACATGCATACAGAAACAGACAGAAAAAAACAAAAATATACAAGAGATAGATAGACAGACAAACAGACTATGAGACAGATATATGTAGCTAAAGAGCTTTCAAAACAAGACTATTTACTTTTAATTATACAGGCTGCATTCTATCTAATCTGTGATAAAAGATATACGATCTTAAGTTCAGTTAAGCAGTGGCACAAAGTCAAGCAATTGCCAAAGTTTCAATGCTTTTATGCTTCTGCAAAAAAAAAAAGACTTTCTCATGCATATTCCAGTAAGACTGAGATTGGCCTGTTTCCTTATTTGATGCTAAGTTGCCAGGGAGGTCAGCTGCACGCTGTAATTTACCAGAATATGCATAGGTAGATGTTTTTTTCAGTCATTGTTGGAGCCACAACTGGTGCAGTGGACATACCCATTAGCAGTATGTAAATTGTGGACACAGAAATGGCTTTTACCAAGTATCTAACCATTTACAACATCATTACTACATCATCGTTAGTGCATAGTTGTTGTCATTATCATTACTATCACTATTATTATTACCCTTATGTTTATTAACGCATATATGCATACATACCTATATAGCCTAGCCTATACATAAATACATACATTCTCATATACATATATACATATATATATGTGAGTGAGTGAGTGAGTGAGTGAGTGAGTGAGTGAGTGCGAGAGAGAGAGAGAGAGAGAGAGAGAGAGAGAAGAGAGAGAGAGAGAGAGAGAGAGAGAGAGAGAAGAGAGGAGAGAGGAGAGAGAGAGAGAGAGAGAGAGAGAGAGAGAGAGAGAGAGAGAGAGAGACACAGCAGAGAGAGAGAGAGAGAGAGAGAGAGAGAGAAGAGACAGAGAGAGAGAGAGAGAGAGAAGAGAGAGAGAGAGAGAGAGAGAGACAGAGAGAACAGAGAGACAGAGAGACAGAGAAGAGACAGAAGAGAGAGAGGAGAGAGAGAGAGAGAGAGAGAGAGAGAGAGAGAGAGAGAGAGAGAAGAGAGAGAGAGAGAGAGAGAGAGAGAGAGAGAGAGAGAGAGAGAGAGAGAGAGAGAAGAGAGGAGAGAGAGAGAGAGAGAGAGAGAGAGAGGAGAGAGAGAGAGAGAGAGAGAGCGAGAGAGAGAGAGAGAGAGAGAGAGAGAGAGAGAGAGAGAGAGAGAGAGAGAGAGAGAGAGAGAGAGATGACGAGAGAGAGGAGAGAGAGTGAGAGGAGAGTGAGAGAGAGAGAGAGAGAGAGAGAGAGAGAGAGAGAAGAGAGAGAGAGAGAGAGAGAGAGAGAGAGAGAGAGAGAGAAGAGAAGAGAGAGAGAGAGAGAGAGAGAGAGAGAGAGAGAAGAGAGAGAGAGAGAGAGAGAGAGAGAGGAGAGAGAGAAAGAGAAGAAGGAGAGAGAGAGAGAGACAGAGAGAGAGAGAGAGGAGAGACAGAGAGAGCAGAGAGAGAGAGACAGAGAGAGAAGAAGAGAGAGAGGAGAAGAGAGAGAGAGAGAGAGAGACAGAGAAGAGAGAGAGAGAGACAGAGAGAGAGAGAGAAGAGAGAGAGAGAGAGAGAGAGAGACAGAGAGAGAGAGAGAGACAGAGAGAGAGAGAGAGAGAGAGAGAGAGAGAGAGAGAGAGAGAGAGAGAAGAGAGAGAGAGACACCAGAAAGAGAGACAGAGAGAGAGAGAAGAGAGAGCGAGAGAGAAGAGAGGAGGAGAGAGAAGGAGAAGAGGTAGAGAGAGAGAAGGAGAGGAGGAGAGCAGAGAGAGAAGAGAGATGAGAGTGAGAGCTAGAGAGTGGAGACGAGCCAGACGTGAGCAGGAAGAAGTGTGACGCGAGGAGATGAGAAGTCGAGAAGGGAAGGAGAGAGTGAGAGAAGCAGACGAGCAAAGTGGAGTAGTACAGAAGAAGGAGAAGGAGATGTAGAGAGAAGACAGGAGAGAGATGAGAGATCAAAAAAAGAGAGATTGAGAGGAGAGAGAGAGAAGAGAGGAGCAAAGAGAGGAAAGAGAGGAGATGAAGAGGAGACAAGAGAGAGATGAGCCGCACAGAGAGAGGAGACAGAGAAGACCCTAGAGGAGAGACAAGAGACGAGAAGAGAGAGAGAGAGAGAGAGAGAGAAGAGAGTAGAGAGGAGAGGAGAGAGAGAGCAGAGAGAGAGAGAAGAGAGAGAAAAAAGGATCACCGACCAGAGACACACGCACCACCCACCAATCACACCAGCAGAAAGAACAACAACACAACAACAACAACAACGGATGAAGCGACTGAGTGTAGATATTGGTTTGAGGAGGGAAGAGAGAGGAGGGAGAGAGAGGGGAGAGACGGGAGTGAGAAGAAGGGAGAAAGGGGAGAGTGGGGGAGAGGCTGTGAGAGGGAGGAGAGAGAGAAGAGGAGGAGACAAGAGAGAGAGAGAAGAGAGAAGAGGAGAGGAGAAGAAGAATAAAGAGGGGAGGGAGAGGAGAGAAGAGAAGAAAGGAGAAGAGAGAGAGAGGAGAAGTGAA
>NW_020872959.1:129400-141900 GCF_003789085.1 Penaeus vannamei | reverse complement strand
AAAGGTAAAAGGTCCATCACAGAGTTTTTAGACCGAATGCCTCCACGTCCGTTCGCGGACACCAGTGCGGGCCTGCACCCCTTGCCAGTTCATACCCCGCGCTTTAATATAAGAAAGACTGCGAAACCATTAATCAATCAATGGGGCGAAGGGGAAAAAAAGTACAGGCAAATTTCACGGGCGGTTCGAACAACAGCGGAGGCGGAGGCCCAGTTAAGTCAAAGGGGTGTAAAAAAAGTCGGATCCAAACGCCGGCCCTTTTAAAACGAATTTAAATTACATTAGAACCGCGGCACGAGAAAGATTGATTATCCCCGCCGAGCCCTGCCCAATAGCCAAAGTAAGAGCGGATTCTCATCTTCTCCTCAGAATCGAAAAAAAGCGAGGCTGACCAAATGCTGGGCGAGCAGGCTCAAGCGAATACCTCGTGCTGCACCTCCGATAGGAAAAACCTGCAGGTACTGGTTGTCGCACTGGGGCCTCAGGGTCCCTAGGCTGGCCGTGTAAGGGGTGTCGCAACAACGGCTTCGGTGCCCCTACCCCGATATAATGATCATCCTCGCACACCCAATCAAAATGCTTGGTACAATATATTATTGTCAATTATACTGGGCACAATCAGACCGCGGCCGGTCTTGCCGGCGGTCAGATATGAGACTAGAATATAAGTATTATTGTGACATGCATGTATTGGATCTAACGTCGGCCGGAAGCCGGTATCCAGGCGATACCCGCTCTTTTAACTGAGGACACACGAGGATAGAAAGACGCACTCTCCATGTGTCACGGCTAATTATAGACATGAAAAAGAACGGCATAAGTACTAAAGAAAGCGCTCGATAGAAGGTATTTTCATTTTCGCGCCCTGCGAATAAACCTTAGTGTGGGGACGGGTGTTGGCTCTTTATGAGAAGAAATAGAAGAACAGCGGGCGAAGAACGGCAATGTAGAGGTGCTTAATAGCATCCAGCAATCTCTTCTTACTTAAGTCCGGGAGTTAACCATAATATGATCCAAAGAATTAATTATTTATTCTGTCTGCGTGTGGATCAATAGAGCCGTTCCAGGCGCCGAAGCAGGAACCATGAGAAAAGACGAGGAAGGGACCCGAGCGCTGGGTCGGCCGGCCCGGATTGTTCGGGATGGCGCCGCTCCAAACGGCCGGCAAGATCCCCAACAATGCACGGTTCGCCATTCAATGAGGCGGTCGGCAAATCGGCAACGCAACGCACGACGCACGGCCGACAGGATTACTATCCGGAGTATGAGAGAGGAGAGAGGAGAAGGATGGACAATAAGGAGAGGGAAAGAAACAGGAAATTCTGGCAAGATATGCTTAAGAACGAATTGGCACCACACAGGCAGACGCAGGCCGCGCGGCGCAAAAACCGGCAACTATTAACCGACAGCGGATGAGAGGGGAAAGGGTGAGGAAAAGGCGAGGCCTCGCAGGAATGGGCGAAGTAAATGGCGAGTCTTGAACTCTCGGGTCTTCGTGGCTTTAAAAGCCCCAGCGGGAAAGGAAAGGGAGAACGGAGGGCAGCGGGCATATCTATCGACGACGCCTCCTCTCCGAACGCACTCTCGCTCGGAGAGGACGACGCAAAGGAGAAACGGAAAGAGAATTAAGACAAGAGCGGCGAAAGAGAGAGAGCAACTGATACAGGATTCCTTTTCTGCATGTAACATACCCGTCAGTGTGTCCTGTTGTCCTGTCTAGAAGAAAGACTGGCTGGTCGGTGAAATTGGCACATTAACCGTCTGGAGGAGGGAAGGTCGGAGGAGAAAGTTGTTTCACCGCTCGCCCTTCTTGCTCTCTACCGTGCTCTTCCTTTCTCTGCGCGGCGGGCCGGCGGCACGGCTTCAGTGGGGGAGAGGGGGAGAGGGGAGCGGAGGAGGTGGAGGGAGGGGGCACCAGGTCTTGGGTAGTGCAACGATGACATTAGGGAGGGGGAAAACTTCCGGTAGCGATGTGTGCCTGCGTGTAGTCGTGGTTTGTAGAGAGTGGGTGAAAGGAGATCATTGGGTCGTGTAAAGGAGTATGAAGATAAAAGAAGAGAAGCGAAGGAGAGGAAGTGGGGAGGAGATTAGGAAGAAGGATAGATTAGATATGTTAGTGAATAATTAGGTAGTGTAATAAAGGCAGGTAGGGGAGAGAGGATGAGAGAGGAGGAGGAATGAGGCGAGAGAGAGGCACAGATTAGTAGAATAGATAGTGAATGAGAACTCGACGATCACTATCACCTTGTATTAATATTGTGAAGATACTCATCTCATCACCACCTTTAAGTAATGTTTCAACATTTAGGGAGGACGAAACCCACATAAATGAGCGGAGAAGTAAGAAGGAGGGGGCTCAAGTGTGCGAAGAAGAGGGAAAGGAGAGAGACAGCCGACGGAGACAAAAGAGGAGAGGATGAAGGACAGGAGGTAACGGGAGAGGCGACGAGAAGGGCGAGAGGACAAAAAAACAGGGGCGAAAACAGGAGAAATGGCAAGATGAAGGCGTGGGGGCCGGAGCGCGCGGGCGAGGGGACACGGAAGTGGCAGGAAAGATGGAGAGGCGAGGAGTTAGAGAAGGAGGACAGGGAGTGGAAGGAAGAAGGGAGGGGAGTGAGGAAAGAAGGAGAGAAAGGATGGAAGAAGGCGAAGAGGGAGTGGGTAAAGGAGAGAGAAGGAGGAGGAAAGAAGCGTGGAAAGGCGTCCGGCAAGCCCAAGACCCCAAGCGCTTCCTCGGGAGCCGACTATGTAAACGCACACCCTCCGGTAATCGGCAGCAAGCTAGAGATGCCGAGAAGAACGGAGCGGAATCCGGCGACTCGTATAAAAGAGTGGGTTCGGGGCAGCGGTGGGATCGATTGTAGCGTTGACTCCCTCCGCCGGCTACGGTCGTGGGTGGGAGGATTGGGGGGAGGGAAGGGAGGGGAGGGGAGGGGCAGAAGGTAGAAGGAGAGGGAAAGGGAGATGGCGTGGGAGAAGGAAAATGGATATGGAAAGAATGAGAAAGGGGGAGGAGTGGGGAGAGGTTAGTGGTGAGAGAGAATGGGAGGGGGATGAGTCGCATGCTGGGAGAGCAGATGAGGATGCCAGCGTACGAGAGTAAAGAAGAGAATGGAAGAAAGAGAAGAGAGAAGAAAGAGGCAGAGAGAAGAGAGAAGGAACGGGTGGGGAGAGAGAGAGGAGAGGAGAGGAGAGGAAGGGAGGAGAGAGAGCGAAGAGAAGAGAGAGGAGAGAGAGAGAGAGAGAGAAGAACCGGATAGTAGGCCCACAACTCTATAAGCAAGATCTACCATCACTCTCCCAAAAGTGATGGCTCGAGCGGGCCTAGCTGGTTGGAGCACGGCGGAAGGAGTTGGTCGCATGACCGTGTCTGGGCAACCAGAAGTGAGGCTGGTGTTTAGCAGAGGGGAGGGGGGGAAGGAAAGAGTGGCATTGGGATGAAGGTGAAGGGAAGGAGGTGGGGGAGGGAAGGAGGATGATGAAGTGTAGAGAGCGTAAGGAGGTAGAAGGGTAGGAGGGAGAGGCAGGCATTGATAGAGTGGAGGTAAGGGGAAGGATGAATGAAGGGGAAAGGGTACGAAGGGGTAAGGAAGAGGGGGGGGGGAGGACTGAGCAATTGGAAGGCGAGGAGGCGGGGCGGTAAATGCATCGACCAAGTATCTCTCATTGGAGTGTGATGAGGTTGCGGAGGCATCCAGAACGGAAAGGAGAGAGAGAAGAAGAGGGAGAGCTATATAGAGAGGAGTTTATGTTTATGATAGACGAACTCCTCCTCTTGCGTGGGATTGTCGTTATGTCGATTTTGATGGAAGAAACCAAAGGAAGAAATGGAACAAAAGAGAAAAGGAAAACATATGTTAGTCGGGGGGGGGGGCGCGGGGGGTCGCTCCTTGGCCGCGAGTCAGTTCAGCGGTCTGGCCGGATCGCGTCCAGAGGAGACTATTCGCAAAAGGCAGAACGAAGGTGATTGTTCTGTTTGTACTTCAGGAGGAGAACTTCTAGATTAAATGGAAGAGGAATGAGAGTCTGGTGCAGTCGCATAGCCTCAGTAGTCTTGTGGGGTGAGAGAGACTAAAAACAGGAACATCGAAAGAATTTGGGAGAAATAAGTCATGATATAATTTAACGCAATTAATCTAGTGTGGGAATGTTTCATTTTTTTATAACGAAGAGGAGAAAAGTCGACATGGTTGGATATAAGGCTACATGGGCCTTCTTAAGGTCCAGGAGTAAACAAAATTTGATCAGAAAATTATTTTTATTCTCGAGAAGAGGAGAGAGAAGAGGGAGAGAGAGGAGAGAGGAGAGGGAGGAAAGGGAGAGGGAGATGGAAATGGAGAAGAGATGGAGATGGAGATGGAGATGGAGATGGAGGGATGAGGTGGAGGGAGAGGAGGAGGGAGAGGGAGAGGGAGAGAGAGAGAGAGAGAGAGAGAGAGAGAGAGAGAGAGAGAGAGAGAGAGAGAGAGAGAGAGAGAAGAAGAGAAGAGAGAGAGAGAGAGAGAGAGAGATTTTTAAGGAACATTTTCATTGTCATTTTTTAAGAACATTTTCATTGTCATTTTTTTAAGAACAATTTCATTGTCATCTTTAATAACATTTTAATTTTTAATTTTTAAAGAACATTTTGGAACCTGTCAACTCAGGTTATTCCGCTATTTGTGTATGTGTGTGTGGGGGGGGCTGGGCGGAGGAACTTGGTTAAACGGCAGATAAAACGTCATAATTTCACAAAAAAAAAGAACAGTATAGAGTATGGTACGTAAATAGATATGAAATTTGATGTTTAGATCAGATATTTAAGTTGTAATGAATTGTCCAGAATGTGTTGTTCTCTATATCTTGTTATAATATGGTGAATTGCACGTTTATTTAGAGAAAATTGTCTATTTTTTTAGCTATACGACGACAAAACTATTCTATATCTGAATTCATTTTTAAAACAAGGCAGTTAGTAATTACCTTCGTAAAAATACAGTTAATGGATTCTCAATTTGCTTCCTGATCTATTTTTAACACTTAAAAAATTCTAAGTAGTGCTACAATACTTAAACAAAAAAAGCAAGTACTTTACGCTTCAAAATGAACAAACGGCAATAAAAAAAACTTATGTTGTAGACCGAAAATGGAAACAAAAGTGCAAATGGCTCTTAGATTATGAAATTGCGCCAGATCTTAGTGTCATTATGCAAGTGTTGTGAGAACGTGACAGGTGGCACAAACATAGCCTCGAGAATTGGATAATAGAAAGATTTTGTTTTTACTACAAGTGACGTTGAGGGGATTTGATTATTTTAAAATATGATTAAAACGTGAGGTAAATATTAAATAAACGATTCGATAAAAGGAAATTGCAATAGAAACGTAAACGATATAGGGTCGATGATCTGAGTACAAAATAAAAGTCAGGGTGTGTTATGTGTCAGTTGAATAAAACGTGAAAATAATACGAAATTGTATCTAACGTAAGCATAAAAAATGAAATTAGGTTAACAGATTATTGTGTCATTAGGGTATTCGACATTTACCAGAAGAATAAATTTTTCGTATCTAAAAAAATGGAATTCCGGATGTATCAGAGACAAACTTAAATTATTATTTCCCCATAAATCGATATAATATATTGACTTAGCAACGTGTTAGAGACTTAGAGACACAGTTATCCGTTGTTTTGATATCGAAATCATTATTAAAATGTAGAGATTATGTCATCATGGCAAGGATAAGATTAAAATGACACAGGTCAAGCACACCATATGTGTCCAAGGTGATTTAAGGACTTGATTGACAGCCAAAGGTGATACGAGATTTGATATAAAACTTATAATCTTAGTGGAACTTCATGTGTTCTGCGTGAATATCAAATTAAATGTTATCGAAAAGGTGTATCTGATTTTTTTTACACGTTTTTCAGTGCTTTATGTAAATTTAATGGTCTCGTTTCCGGAGTAATGATGGAAGTCACTTAATATAAGGGCAAATATTAATACGAGATGTGAGTTTAAACCCAAGATATGAATAAGTGGGGGGGGGGGCTGTTTTTAAAAAAATTCACTCTCCCAACGGTATTATTCATCAAAAGGAATTATGACATGTTGCCTTTCATCAAGTATTATAGGTGTGAACTGATACCTAATAATGGTGTACAAAAGATAGACCACTTGAAGAGAGGCTTTACCATCCCAGCAATTATATGAGACACGACTGAACACCTACACAATACAAAAAAAAAAAAAAAAAAAAAAAAAAAAAAAAAGAAGACAACACTCAACAAAAATACCCAGCAACTTTAAAAGACACGACTGAACACCTAAACGCAACAAAAAAAAAAAAAAGACAATCAACACAAAAATAGAATAAAATAAATAAAATAGGATGACCTAAGCCCCCCACGTCCCACCAGCAGGTAGCAGAAGGATGGGGAAGCCACGCGTGGTTCTCGTGACGGGCGGGGCTGGCTTCGTGGGCTCCCATACCATCCTGGAGCTGCAGAAGGTGGGCCACACGGTCGTCGTGGTTGACAACTGCGTGAATGCCACCGCTGGGGAGACGCAGGCGGCGCTGCCCTTGGCCCTCCAGCGCGTCGAGAAAATAACGGACAAGAAGGTGCATTTCTACATGTTGTCTCTGCTCGACCGCTGCGCCCTCATCAAGGTGTTTCGGAAGGTATTTGGACGAGGAAGGTTTTGTTTTATCCTTTTATTATTATTATTATTATTTTTTTTTTGAATCTGTTGTATTTTTACTTATTTTTTTAAATTTTGAATCTGATGTATCTATTTTTTTTCTTTTGTGTTTCGGAAGGTGTTGCTCTAGGAAGGTTTTGTTTAACTTTTTGTCTTTTGAAAATCTAATATATCTGTTTCATTGGTATTTTTTTTGTTCTTCGAGATTTGGATATAATTATGTGTTTTGTTGATTTGTTTATTTGTTCTTGGGATTTAAGAAGATGTTAATTTCGTGTATTTTTAGCGTTTTGTTTTTATTGAGGTTTCAGTATTTAAGTTTATAAATGCAATATTTGATTTCTTAAAAATAATTCCATTGCTACTAGGATCTGAATGCATTAATTTCAGATCATTTATTTTTTTATTTTTTTTTTATCATTCCATTGTTCCAGAGATTTGAAATAATCAATTCCTTAATAAGTAATTTTGAATGCCTGAACTTCCAAAACTCATTTCCACCCATTAAAAAAGTAAAAAAATAGTAAAAAAAATAAAATAAAAATAAAAAATAATAAAATAAAAAAAAATAAATAAAAAGGAAAGAGAAACATGATTCGAACACGTTCCTTCACAGCACAAAGTCGACGTCGTGATTCACTTTGCGGCCCTAAAAGCTGTCGGAGAGTCGGTCGAGAAGCCTTTGGCCTACTATGCAAACAATGTCACGGGGACGATCAACCTGCTCGAAGTAAGTCACGCTGGAGACGCTGTTGCTGGCGAAGGGGACAGGGGTCGTGGGATCTTGGTGTCGGGGGTGAATGAGCGCTGGGAGGGATTGTGTTGTTAAGTAGTAATTGTATTTCGATTCCCTGTGCAGATCCAGGTCGTACTACCACTGATGTTTGAATATATATGTATGTGTATATACAATATGCGTTCATGTATGTGTGTGTGTGTGTGTGTGTGTGTGTGTGTGTGTGTGTGTGTGTATGTGTGTGTTGTGTGTGTGTGTGTGTGTGGTGTATTATATATTATATATTATATATATATATATATATATATATATATATATATATACACATATACACATATATACAGGTCGGGGTGGTTGTATGTGTATTTCATTATAATCAATCCACCTCAGCTCCCATAACCAAACAGACGATTAAAGGACAGAGAGGTAAGAGAGAAGGGAGAGGAAAAGAGAGAGAGGAGAGTAGAAAGGAGGGGAGAGATAGATAGATAGATGGAGAGAGAGAGAGAGAGAGAGAGAGAGAGGAAGAGAGAGAGAGAAAGAGAAAGAGAAAGAGAGAGAAAGAGAAAGAGACAGGACAGAGACAGAGACAGAGACAGAGACAAGAGACAGAGACAGAGACAGATAGAAAGATAGAGAGAGAGACCTTAACCCAAACCTCCCAGAACCCGAAGCACGAGCAACAACACCCCTACCGCCCTCAGGTGATGAGCGAGGTGGGCGTGAAGCGGCTGGTGTACTCGTCGTCTGCCACAGTGTACGGCGTGCCCCAGTACCTGCCCACGGACGAGGAGCACCCGACGGGCGTGGGCGTCACCAACCCCTACGGACAGACCAAATACGTGTGCGAACAGATCATGAAAGACCTGGCCGTGGCGGACAAAGTGAGTCCTCCGTTTGACCTTTGACCTTTTTTTTTCTTGCTTGGAATATATATTTGGTGTCTTTTTAATTTGTCTTTTTTAAAATTTCATTTTGTTTGTCCGCTATTTTCTAATATTTTCAAGTTGATATTCATGATATATAATCTAAACAACCCTGATTTGAAAATAATAGTAACGATACTGCTAGTAACAACATTTTATTTAAGACGAAAGGGCAAACATCCCACGAAAAATCAATAAAAAAAAAAAAAATCCCTCCACCATGACGACACAAACAATCTCATTTGATCTAACCACCTGATTAAGAACTGCCCACGCGACCATTAACCCGAACCACCTATTTCTTCTCCTCTAGGATTGGAAGGTAATCTTATTAAGGTATTTCAATCCAGTTGGTGCCCACGAGACCGGCATGATCGGTGAAGACCCCAACGGCATTCCCAATAACCTGGTGCCTTACATCGCCCAGGTGGCGGTGGGAAAGAGGGAATGCGTCAGTGTGTTTGGCGGCGACTACAACACTCCGGATGGCACTGGTAAGGGCACTGGCTGGGTAGTATCCCAGTGGTTGAGTGGTGTATTTATAGAACTGTAAAGGCCCCCCAATCATGCTAGCACTTTTTTCCGTATTTTTTATTTTATTATTATTATTATTATTATTATTATTATTATTATTTATTATTATTTTTTTTTTTTTTTTGCGTTTCCGTCAGAATTTGAGGATTTCAGGGGGTATTGCAAACGAAGACGGTTGTGAGTGTATCGGTCTGACTAATTTCCGTTTTGATCTTGTGTTACGGAGGATCTATACAACTAGAATATTTGATTTTATTGATAAAAGAGAGAAAAAGGGGCGACTACCACACTCCGGATAACACTGGTAGGGCTGGCTAGTTATCCCTATGTGTGTGTTTGGAGTATGTTAGCGTTTCTCCGTGATTTTATTTTTTATTTTTTTTATTATTATTATTAAGGCCCTATCACACTATCACTTTTTTCCGTCAATTTTTGCGTTTCCGTCAGAATTTGAGGCTTTCCGCAAGGATCGCCTACAAACGGAACGCCTCCCAGACCAAGACGGTTACGACCGTTTCCGTCTGACTAATTTCCGTCTTGATCTTGTGCTATTAATAAATTAGATAGGATGAGTGAATGTGAACATAAGCTGATATTTTAGAAGATTCGTATATACAATATACATCATCATATTTCTTTACATTAACGTAATATGTATAAGAATGTTCGTGTGATTCCCGGGACCTCACTCCGAAAGCGCCATGTTTGTTTACATGGTTCGGTCGATTTTCATATCGAAAGTTCATTCGGAAACTCAAGAAATTGATGGAAAAAGTGATAGTTGGATAGGGTATCTCATGCATGCGGTATCGACCGTTATCACCTGATTCATTCCGTCTTGGTCTTGTGCTACGGAGGATCTATACAACTAAAAAGCCTTTTTTTATAAGTTACATGAAAAAATTCATGTACACCCACTTCAATATTCTGGAATAGTTCTTCATTCAAAATACAGGAATCACATTTCTTGAAAAGAACGAGATATGAGAATGCTCGTGTGATTCTCGGGATTTTACTTAGATGAAGCCATGTTTGTTTAGACGAACACTGTGTTCGCTACCTTGGCAATGGAAAGTTTATACGGAAATGCAGGAATGGTGAAGAAAAAAGTGCTAGAGTGACAGATTCAGACCATTTGCATACGAAAAGTTCGTACGGAAATGCAAAAAAGTGGTAGCAAAATTGTAAAATTGGCAAAATAGTGTGATAGGTCCCAAAGGATTCAGGATTTATGTGTTTGAGGAGAAAGATGATGTTTCTGTTCATCACTATTAAACTAGAGCTTATATTGGTAGATGAATGATTAGTAACACATATAATTGTATCTGAATCTCTATCTATCTGTTTATCTATTTACGTGCACATTTATGCTATCGATCTATTTATCTATTTAGCTATCTGTTTATATATCTATGTATCTGTTTATCTATCTGCCTATCTATCTATCTTTTTATCTATCTATCATTTGATCTATATGTTTATCTACCATTTTATCTATCAGTTTATATATGTATCCAGTTATCTATCTATCTTTTCATCTTTCTATCTATCTATATGTCTGGTTCTGTTCATCTATCTATATATCTGTTTACCTATCTATGTATTTATCTATCTATCTGTTTATCTATCAGTTCATATATCTATACAACTATCTATTTATCTATATATCTATATATAATATATATCTATATTGTCCATCTTTCCATCTATCTATATGTTGTCTATTCTATCTGTCTGTCCATCTATCTATTTTCTATATCTATCTATCTACCTATCTATCTATCCACACACCACACCATTTTACGCTTCCAAGAATACCAAGAATACAAATATTCCCCCTACCCTTAACAAGAACACCTTCTACCCATTTTTCCAATTCACTTTTTTTATAATCATTAAAAAAATCTAATTTGTTCCTCAGGTGTTCGGGACTACATCCACGTGGTCGACTTGGCACTGGGACATGAGGCGGCACTTGGAAAAATCTTCGAGGAGAGTTTCAGAGGAGCAAAGGCCTACAATTTGGGGACAGGAAAGGGCGTGTCCGTTCTCGAGATGATTAAGGCGTTTGGCAAGTGAGTTTGGGGGATAGTGGGGGCGTGTTTGGGTGTGTGTGTTTGTTTGGTGGGTGTGTTGTGTATATGTGTGTTTGCGTGTGGTTTGTTTTGTGTATGAGTGTTTGTTTAATGTGCGTTTGGGTGTTTGTATGTGTATGTGTATGTGTGTTAAGGTGTGTGCTTGTGTTTGTTAAATTGTGTTATTTTGTGTGTGTGTGTGTGTGTGTTGTTTTGTGTGTTTTCGTTTGTCTGCATGTGTTATTGTTTGTGTTTTAGATTGTGTATTTGTTTGTGCAATAGCCTACACTTTGGGCTCGGGAAACGGTGTCTCCGTTCTAGAGAGGTTGGTGTTTGGGAAATGTGTTGGGAGTGTGTGTGTGTGTTTGTTCATGTGTTTGTGTATGTGTGTATGGGTGTATGTGTTTGTGTGTGTTAATATTTGTCTGTGTGTGTTTGGGTGTGTTTTCGTTTTTCTGCATGTGTCATTGTTTGTGTTTCCGCGTGTATGTATACACGTATATGTATTATCTCTAATATGACTCCCCATCAATCAAGAGAAAAAAAGAAAAAAAAAAACCATAACCTAAGGCCTATACACTAGCGCTTTTTCCGTCAATTTCTGGGTTTCCGTCTGAATTTGAGGCTTTCCGCAAGGATCGTCTACAAACGGAACGCCTCCCAGACCAAGACGGTTACGACCGTTTCCGTCTGACTATTTCCGTCTTGATCTTGTGCTATTAATAGATTAGATAGGACGAGTGAATGTAAACAAACATAATGTTTTAGAAAGATTCGTATATACAATATACATCATATAATTCTTTAAAATATCGTAATATGTATGAGAATGTTCGTGTGATTCCGGGACCTCATTCCGATAGCGCCATGTTTGTTTACATGATTTTCAAACGGATTTTCATTCGCAAACGCCAAAAATGACGGGAAAAGTGCTAGTGTGACAGGGCCTTTGATGCATCCTACCACCCTCCATCGTTCACCCCCCCCCCCCCCTCCTCCCCCCAGAGCGTGTGGCAAGGAGATCCCGTACAAGGTGGTGGGTCGTCGCGAGGGTGATGTGCCGACCATGGTGGCCTCCTGCGCCCTCGCCGAGAAGGAACTGGGCTGGAAGGCCACGAGGAACCTGGACGAAATGTGTAAAGGAGACACAGACACGCACGGCAACACGCAGATACACGCACGCAATGCACATTAAACGCACGCACGCCAACTACACGCACGCACGCACACACGCACCACGCAACTCTCACTCGCCATTCGCAAATCACTCAACTCATTACCTTGCTTGCTTACTTACAGGTATATCATATACATGTATAAAGATATGAGGGAAGAGAGAGAGAAGAGAGACGAGAGAGACGAGAGGAACGAGAGAGACGAGAGAGATGAGAGAGATTGAGAGAGACGAGACAACGAGACACGAGACACGAGAGAGAGGACGAGAGAGTACGAGAGAGAGACGAGAAGAGACAACAGAGGAGAGAGACGAGAGAAGACACGAAGAGAGAGACGAGAGACACGAGAAAGAGCAGAGAGACACGAG
>NW_020872959.1:126863-129300 GCF_003789085.1 Penaeus vannamei | reverse complement strand
CGCAAGAAATTGATGGAAAAAGTGATAGTTGGAGAGGGTATCTCATGCATGCGGTATCGACCGTTATCACCTGATTCATTCCGTCTTGGTCTTGTGCTACGGAGGATATATACAACTAAAAAGCCTTTTTTTATAAGTTACATAAAAAATGTTCATGTACACCCAATTCAATATTTTCTGGAATAGTTTTTTCATTCAAAATACAGGGATCACATTTCTTGAAAAACGAAGATATGAGAATGCTCGTGTGATTCTCGGGATTTTACTTAGATGAAGCCATGTTTATTTAGACGAACACTTGCAATGGATAGTTTATACGAAAATGCAGAAATGGTGGAAAAAGTGCTAGAGTGACAGATTCAGACCATTTGCATACGAAAAGTTCGTACGGAAATGCAAAAAAAGTGTGGTAGCAAAATTGTAAAATTGGCAAAATAGTGTGATAGGTCCCAAAGGTTTCAGGATTTATGTGTTTGAGGAGAAAGATGATGTTTCTGTTCATCACTATTAAACTAAAGCTTATATTGGTATATGTGATTAGTAACACATATAATTGTATCTGAATCTCTATCTATCTGTTTATCTATTTACGTGCACATTTATGCTTATCGATCTATTTATCTATTTAGCTATCTGTTTATATATCTATGTATCTGTTTATCTATCTGCCTATCTATCTATCTGTTTATCTATCTATCATTTGATCTATATGTTTATCTACCATTTTATCTATCAGTTTATATATGTATCCAGTTATCTATCTATCTTTTCATCTTTCTATCTATCTATATGTCTGGTTCGTTCATCTATCATTATATCTGTTTTACCTATCTATCTATATTTATCTATATCTGTTTATCTATCAGTTCATATATCTATACAACTATCTATTTATCTATATATCTATATATAATATATATCTATATAGTCATCTTTCCATCTATCTATCTATTATGTTTGTCTATCAATCCATCCATATATCTGTCTATCTATCTATCTGTCTGTCAATCTACCTATTATCTATCTATCTATTTATCTATCTATCTATCCACACACAATCAAATACCCATTTACGCTTCCAAGAATACCAAGAATACAAATATTCCCCCTACCCCTTAACAAGAACACCTTCTACCCATTTTTCCAATTCACTTTTTTATAATAATCATTAAAAAAAAATCTAATTTGTTCCTCAGGTGTTCGGGACTACATCCACGTGGTCGACCTGGCACTGGGACATGAGGCGGCACTTGGCAAAATCTTCGAGGAGAGTTTCAGAGGGAGCAAAGGCCTACAATTTGGGGACAGGAAAGGGCGTGTCCGTTCTCGAGATGATTAAGGCGTTTGCAAGTGAGTTTGGGGATAGTGTGGGCGTGTTTGGGTGTGTTTGTTGTTGTGTATGTGTGTGTGTGTTTGTGTGTGTGTGTTGTTTTGGTCGTGGTTTTGTGCATTTGTTTGTGGTTTGGTGCATTTGTGTTTGTATTGTATTTGTTGTTTGTTTAATATGTGTGTGTTGGGTGTGTATGTGTGTGTTTGTTAATGTGTTTGCGTTTGTTTATTTGTGTATGTGTGTTAAGGTTGTGTGTGTGTTTATGTTATGTGCTTGTGGTGTGTGTTTGGATGTGTTTTCGTTTGTCTGCATGTGTTATTGTTTGTTTTTCTATTGTGTATTTGTTGTTTGTGCAATAGCCTACACTTTGGGCTCGGGAAAGGACGTGTTCGTTCTCGAGATGATTTAAGGCGTTTGGCAAGTGAGTTTGGGAAAGTGTGGGCGTGTTTTTGGTTGGGTGTGTGTGTGTTTGTTTGGTTGGTTGTGTTTGTTTGTTTGGGTGTGTTTGTGTTTGTTGTGGTTTTGTTTGGGTGTGTGTGTTTGTTTGGTGTGTGTGTGTTGTTTAATGTGTGTGTTTGTTTGTGTATATGTGTGTGTGTATGTGTGTTTGTGTGTGTATGTGTGTGTGTGTTTGTAATGTGTGTGCGTGTTTGTTAATGTGTGTTTGCGTGTTTGTGTGTTGTTGTTATGTGTGTGTTTTGTTAATGTGTTTCGTGTTTGGGTGTGTGTGTTTATTAATGTGTGTTTGCGTGTTTGTGTATGTGCGTGTTGTTAATGTGTGTTTGCGTGTTTGTTTGTGTATGTGCGTGTTTGTTAATTGTGTTTGTGTGTGTGTGTTTGTTTAATGTGTGTTTTGCGTGTTTGTGTATGTGTTGTGTTTGTTAATGTGTGTTTACATGTGTTTGTGATGTGTGTGTGTTGTTTGTGTATGTGTGTTAGGTGTGTTGTTTGTTGTTTGTATTTGTTTGGTTAAGGTGTGTGTTGTTTTTGTGTTAATATTTGTATCTCTGTGTGTTGGGTGTGTTTTTCGTTTTTCTGCATGTGTCATTGTTTGTGTTTTAGATTGTGTTTGTGTTTCCGCGTGTATGTATACACGTATATGTATTA
>NW_020872959.1:119363-121863 GCF_003789085.1 Penaeus vannamei | reverse complement strand
AAATCCTGCTACAGTTGACATGGTAACTTACAACTATGTGATTATTAACAAACTGCTCAAGAAAGACATCTTCACACCTTATAACAAGTTGCGAACAGTGGCAACAGAGGGAACTCTAACTGCACTAACAGTTAGAGTCACGGCCAGAACTCTTGTCAAACCTGTTTCGAATTCCGTTTCGAACATCTGCTTAACACACACTTTTTGTGTATGTTAAGAGAGATTCGAAGCCTCAGTTCATTAAAAGAATTTTGTCCACCACTGCATTTTTGTCTTTTTCACTACTACTTAATATCAGAAAACGGCAATCATAATACTGTATGGAACTAACCAAACATATAGCAATTTATAATATACTTGAAATAGGTATTCATATCAACTATTTAACATATTGCAAGACCGTAAAGTGAGAAAAAACGCACATGTCTGCGCTTTTTGAGTGAGACCTAGATTGTGTGACGTCACGGCCGATCTGTCAGGCCTTCTCTTTCGGTGGCCGTTATAACAGGGACTTAATCTGGGGGGGGGGGGTAGGGTCACTTCGTATGCATTACCATTACTTTGATATATGTCATTTGTGATGGAGAATAACAAAAATTAACAGATATACGACATTAGAAGGAATATGAATTGCAAGATTGGATAGCTGTGTGATACTAATAAAAAATACCTTATCATTATCATTACTATTATCGTTGATATTGAAATTCTTAATATGAACGCGGTATTGCCCCTTCTTTATTATCTGTCCATGACGATGGGTGAAATCAAACTTATTGAGTTACCTATCAGTTGTAACGTTTTCTATGAATACACTTCCAATTTTGTTTTCTTTGGGTATTTTAGGACAAACTATTATAAATTTGACCTTTAGTTTTTCCTCGTAAACGATAAATGAGATAAAATAAATGACTGCAAACAATTAGGGAGGTGCAGCTTAATTATTTGTATGACAAGTACTGACGTGATTATAACAGATGTGTTGATATGACAAGTTCTCACAGTCGCTTAATCGACTTTCATTAGATCATTGTTAGTATTTTTAAAACGGATTTTGGCTTATTTCACTTAAAACCGTTTTCTCACATAGGGAGGAATGGATGAAAAAAATAAACAAGAGAGAGGGATGAAAGAAATAACAGAATAAAAAGATTAGAAAGAAAGAAAATAAATTATCTGTCTTGAATCTGAATGTTCCTGAGGTTAAATCTTGGATGCTCTCTGTTGAGAGTGAATTCCGCTGGAGGGGAGGAGGAGGGGAGGAGGAGGAGGAGGAAGAGGAGGGAGGAAAGAAGAGGGAGGAGGGAGGAAAGAAGAGGGAGGAGGAGGAGGAGGGAAGAGGAAGGAGGAAGGAGGGAGGAGAGAGAAGGGAGAAGGGAGGAAGGAGAATGAAGGACGAAGGAGATAAGGAGGAAGGAGGAGGAAGACGAAGGTGAAGAGAGGAAGAAGAGGAGGGGAAAGAAGGAGGAGGACGGAGGAGTAGAAGAAGATGGAGGAGAAGGAGGAGGAGGAAAAGGAAGGAGGAGGAGGACGAAGGAGGAGGAAGGAGAAGATGGAGGAGAAGGAGGAGGAGGAAAAGGAAGGAGGAGGAGGAGGAGACAGAAGGAGGAGTAGGAGAGGAGGAGGAGGAAATAGGATGAGGAGGAGGAGGAAGACGAAGAAGGATGAGAGAAGAAGGAGGGGGAGCAGGATGAGGATGAGAAAGAAGAAGAAGAAAAGAACAGGAGGAGGAGGAAGAAGAGGAGGAGGGAGGGGGATGGAGGATGGAGGAAGAGGAGGAGAGTGGAGGAGGAGGAGGAAAGGGGAAGGGGAGGAGGAATAAAAGGAGGACAAGGAGGAGAAGGAGGAGGAAGAAAAAGAGGAGGAAGAGAAGGAGGAGGTGTAGGAGGAGGAGGAAAGGGGATGGGGGGAGGAAGAATGGAAGGAAAAGGAGGAGGAGGAGTAAGAGGGGGAGGGGGAGGAAAGGGTGGGGTGGAGGGTGAAGAGAGAGAGGGTGTAGGGGGAGGAGGAGAAAAAAGGAAGAGGAAGAGGCGGAGGAGGAGGAGAAGAAGAAGAGGGAGGTGGAGGGGGAGGTGGAAGAAGAAGGCTGAAAAGGGAAGAAGGAGAGGAGGAGGAGGAGTGGGAGTAAAAAGAGGAGGAAGAAGAGGAAGAGAAGGAACGAAGAGGAAGGAGGAGGAGAAGAAAGAGACCGGAGTACGTGTAGAAGGAGGACACACACACCACACACACACACACACACACACACACACACACACACACACACACACACACAAACACATAAAGATACAAAGATATTCACACACTCGCACATACCATCCCTGGATACGTACCAACGTCTCTAGCTACAGAGCCTCATCATGCATCTGCCTCACAATCCCCTTGTACCTGAACCTCACCTTCACCATGACAACTGCCAACCCACCTCCAAGTTCCCTGCACCGAGTCCTTCGCATCGGAGAACATCCCGATGGATAGGTCGAAATCAAGGGAAACTACGCGG
>NW_020872959.1:104363-114363 GCF_003789085.1 Penaeus vannamei | reverse complement strand
AAAGTGAAATACCTTTACATTTCTATCTTTCAAATAAAAATTCACCTCTATTTACATCATCACATATCTAGAGCATCCTATATTTACTCACGTCTATAATATCCTCAAACAGTATATTACATCCTTAAAATCGTCTCCTCCTCTCCTCATCTCTTCTCTTCTCCTCTTCTCCTCCTCCTTCTTTCTTCTCCTTCTCCTCCTCCTCTCTCTTCTCTTCTCCCCTTCTCCTCCTCCTCCTCTCCTCTCTTCCTCTTCTCCTCTCTCCTCCTCCTCTTCTTCTCTCCCCTCCTCTCCTTCTCTTCCTCTCTCCTCCTCCTCCTCTCCTCTCCTCCTCAACTGTGTTGAAGCGAGCCGAGCTTACGAAATTTGATACAAAATAATGGACTTCAGATCATTGGGTCAATCTCCTCTTTTTTCTATTCATCGTCAATTGATGCAAACTATATATGACAAACAATATCAAAGGCAATAACCATAAAATACTCGTTTAAATTATTGTCTACTAATTCACACTTATAGAGACCCCTGGTTAAGAATATTCGTCTATGTTCTTTCTACTGCTTCTTCACGTTTAAAAGAAGACAGAGAGAGAGAGAGGAGAGAGAGAGCGAGGAGGAGAGAGAGAGACGAGAGTAGAAGAGAGAGAGAGAGAGAGAGAGAGAGAGAGAGAGAGAGAGAGAGAGAGAGACAGAGAGAGAGAGAGGAAGAAGAGAGAGAGAGAAAGAAGGAGAAAGAGAAAGAAAGAGAAAGAGAGAGAGGCTGATGTACAGATAGAAAATTAATGATATTAACCAGAAAACTTTATATTTTTATAGTAATTACTTCCTATAATGCCATTCCCTCGACAGACACTTCCTAATGATCTAATACTGTTCCTGCAGCCGCCATTAATATACTATTATCTCTTTCTTGCAATTATCCTCCGAAGAATTCCATTAAGAAGCTTGCGTCCACTTACGTAGTTCTAAATGGACTTATGAGAAAAGAGGATGGAATTTATTTATTTATGTATCCTCTCTTAACCAAGGTTTATAAATTCACTTTGTCTCACATGTTATTAGATTTGGATCTTCGTTTGCAAAGTAGGACATATTTACCATCAATAATAGATTTTAAAAAGTATGGCTGTTATTCTGTATTGTCTTGTTAGAGTGTAATGTTCCATCAGACAACGTGGAGAGGTATGTTGTTATCATTAGATAATTTGATGTCCCATCGTGAATACGTTTGAAAGAGAGAGAGAGAGAGAGAGAGAGGAGAGAGAGAGAGAGAGAGAGAGAGAGAGAGAGAGAGAAGAGAGAGAGAGAGAGAGAGAGAGAGAGAAGGAGAGAGAAGAGAGAAGAGAAGAGAGAGAGAGAGAGAGAGAGAGAGGAGAGAGAAAGGAGAGAGAAACGGTTAGTCCTTCATAAGACCATGCTATATGATGGGCAGCCTATACGACTCACAGTGTGTTTTATTGATATTTTTGGACATCACTGATAAGACTTATTGCCAATTAGTCATCAGAATATCTTTACTCGTTGTAGATCATAGTCATCATAACTTGATTAATTTATGAATTGTGCAAAATGATTTCCTTTTAATTAATGCAGTGGGGATTTTTTATTCTCTTTTTATCGCCTGTGCATTCCCATCTTAAAGACGTTTTGTAAAGGAAATCGTTATTTCACTGATGCCATAATCTTCGTCTCAGTCCTGTTATCGTTGGCACTGTACTTCCTCTTGCCATCGACCCGAGAGATCCATACTCTAAAGGCTTTCCTTGTACCATCACACCTCGGGATTATTATGAAAGTTCTCCGCATTCTTTCTTTTCTTTTTGTTCATTCTGTTATTGTTTCTTGTTTGCTTTCTATTCTGTAAAAATAAAATCTAATTGTCTTCTTGTTTCTTGTTGTTATTGTCAATTTCGATGGAATTTACCGACGCAGACACGAATTAACAAGTAAAACGTTATACAAAATTCATTGATTTTTACGCCAATACGATTCTCTTCTACGTAATCGCATAAAAAATATAAACATTTTGCAAAGTGAAGAGCTGGTGAAATAAAGGTTTTCGTGTGAACTGAAATACGGTCATTAGACGAGAACTCACAAGGTGTTGCCAAGGAAAACGAACACTGGCTGCAGCTCATTAAAGTCATTAAGAAAATGTCTGGTATTTTATGAGGCTGAAGTCCTGTTGAAGTTTTGTTTGTCGGTAGCGACGCACAAGCTCGATTCCACCACTGCGGGCGGAAACGAATTCTGTTTGTATACATTTCACAACATCATCGCACACAACGGACACACGCACACGCACACGCACACACACACGCCAACGTGACGCGCGCCAGACACACAACAACACACACACACACACACAGCACACACACAACACACAACACACACACACACAGTTACACACAACCTGTAATATATATATATATAATATATAATAGTATATATATATTAATTAGTATATGATAATAATATTATATTGTGTGTGTGTGTGTATGTGTAGTATACATACAATATGTATATAAATGAATAAATAAATGAAATATAAATGAATAAATATATATATATATATGTATATATATAATGTATGTATATATGTATATAATAGGTATGTATATATATAATATATAATATATATATATATTATATATATATAGAATATAATGTAGTAGTGTATGTGTTATATATATACAACACATATATATATAATTAGGTATAATAATATATAATATATATATTTATGTATATAATGTATAATATATATGTATGTAGTGTTATATATAGTATATAATATATTGATATGATTATATTAAATATTATATGTATAATATGTATATGCATAATACATATATAGTAGATAAAAATACATACATACATATACATGTATATGTATAAATGAGAGAGAGAGAGAGAAATGAAGAGAGAGAAGAGAGAGAGAGAGAGAGAGAGAGAGAGAGAGAGAGGAGAGAGAGAGAGAAGAGAGAGAAGAAGAGAGAGGAGAGAGGAGAGAGGAAGAGAGAGAGAGAGAGAAGAAGAGAGAGAGAGAGAGAGAGGAGAGAGAGAGAGAGAGAGAGAGATGAGAGAGAGAGAGAGAGAGAGGGAAGAGAGGAGAGAGCGAGAAGAGAGAGCGGAGAGGTCGAGAAGTGAGGCGAGAGAGAGAGGCGAAGAGAGAGCAAGAGAGCGAAGAGCCGAGACGAAAGAGAGAGAGAGAGGAAGAGAGGAGAGAGGATAGAGAGAGGAGAAGAGGAGAGAGAGGAGAGCGAGAGCGAGTGAGCGAAAGAAGAGAGAAGGCGAGAGAGAGAGGGGGGAGGAGAGAGAGGAGAAGACGGAGAGAAGAAGGTGGAGAGAGAGAAGGGGAGGGGAGGAGAGAGAGAGGAAAGAGAGGAGAGAGGAAGGAAGAGAGGAGAGAGAGAGAGAGGACAGAGAAAGGAGAGGAGGAAGAGGAGAAGGAGAAAGGGAGGGAGAGAGGAAGAGGAGGAGGAGAGGGACGAGGGGGGGGAAAGGGGGGGACGAGAGAGGAGGAGAGGGAGGAGAAAGAGGAGAGAGGGAGAGAAGAGGGAGAGAGGAGAGGGGAGAAGAGAGAGAGGAAGGGAGAGGGGGAGGGAGGGGAGAAGGAGAAGGGGAGGAGGGAGAGGAGGAGGAGAGAGAGAAAGAGGGGAAGGGAGAGAGGGGGGGAGAGGGAGAGAGGAGAGGGAGGGAGAGAGAGAGAGAGGAGAGAGAGAGGAGGAGAAAGAGAGATGAGAGGAAGGAGAGGGCGGCAGAGGAGGAAAGAGAGAGAGCAGAGAGAGGAGGGAGAGGAGAAGAGGGAGAGAGAAGAGGAGGAAGAGAGATGCAGGTTTGGAGAGAGAGAGAGAGGAGAGAGGGAAGGGGGGGGAGGAGAGACGAGGGGAGAGAGAGAGGAAGATAAGGGGAGAGAGAGGATGGGGAGGTCGGAGAGGGAGAGGAGAGAGGAGGACGAGAAGATGAAAGAGGAGTGGAGAGAGAGGAGAGGAAGCAGGAGAGAGAGCAGAAGAGAGAAGGAGAGAGGGAAGAGGGAGAGGAGAGGGAGAGAAGAGAGAGAAAAGACTGCGAGATTCTGTCCACAACAGAAAAAGCGGTACCTGGATATAAATATCGCCCAGGTCTGCCAGTGCCACTGATTGCCTGAATACAAATGTGAGATTTTAACGGGTTGTGCTCCAATGCCTCCGAATAGGGGGAGAAAAGTGAAGATGAGCAGAAAGCATGCATATATATAATTTATATATAGGTATATATACTATATATACTATATATATATATAGATAATAGGTATAGTATATATATTAGTATTATATATACACACACAATTCACCAGTGCACAGATTAGCACACACACACACATCACGAGGACTAATGCGCACAGTCGCACAATTGGTCAGGAGTCACACACAGAAGTAGTACACAGTGTTAACAAACACAAACACACACACACACACACAGAGATATGCACACATCCACAGACCCATTGCAACACACACTTGTTGCATCACACAGCAGTCACACCAAGTGACCACAAATCCACACACGACGGACACACACAACAAGACCGGACACACACACACACACACTATTATAATCATAGTTTTAACTATCGGATGCTGACGTTACGACACTATTTATAGTTAGGCATAGTTCATCACGCTTTGGTATGAGTGTTCGCATCATCCAAACATACACACAAACACATCACACAGGAGTACAGCGAGTTGGTGCGGTACGCATTGTATGACGTACATTCACAAGATGTAGCACACAACACGAACGACATGGTCATGCCCAGAGCAACACACACAGTGACAGTACACACAAGCGCATAAGCACAGCACAGAGCACGCATACATCAGACACCAACGCACATACACGAATTACGAGTTACAGTACACGCACACACAGCGAGTCGCACACAGTGGTATCGAGGCGTTCACAACAACACACCACAAACACATCATTATAGGGATCACACACAAGCACGGGGATGAAATACTCTTACTTGTACGGATCACGCACAGAACACACAGCAGCGGACACTAACACAAATGGTCGAGCACACGCACATAAATATATATTAATTCATGCACAAACATGTATGAGTGTAACGTGTTTGGGGATGTGTGGTGTGTGAGTGCATGAATGTATACATTTAATTTAAACTATATACACAGAGCACATGCACTTACACACACACCTAGCATACATTTACTGTACATATACACATACTCATACATATACGCATACACATGACTATGCATATACACATACATACATAAAAAACAGAGGTGACAAAAAGCTAATGGGTAGATAGATGAATAGAAAGAACGAAAGGAAATATAGATAGATAATTAGATAAACACATAGACAGAAAGGTAGATATAGAGGATAAATAAATAGGCAGAGATAGACAGCAAGAAGACAGAGAGACTGAGACTGACACACAGACAGAATGATGGATGGATGGATAGATAGATGGAGAGAGAGAGGAGAGAGAGAGAGAGAGAGAGAGAGAGAGAGAAGAGAGAGAGAGAGAGAGAGAGAGAGAGAGAGAGAGAGAGAGAGAGAGTCAGAGAGACAAGAATCCGTAGTTACTTTGGCCTGACTTTGAAATTGAAATCTTTTGTAAATGAGGACGGAACACGTTGTCAGATAACTCCTTAGATTACAAAAGAAAATCGGTTCAGCCTTTGTTTTCTTTTTCTCTCCCATCCCCTTTCTCAGTCCATCTATTTATCTATCTTTCTGTTTATGTGTCGGTTTCCCCCCAAAGTCTGTATGTCTCGTTGTGTGCCCTGTCTGTCTGTGTGTGTGTGTGTGTGTGTGTGTGTGTGTGTGTGTGTGTGTGTGTGTGTGTGTGTGTGTGTTGTGTGTGTGTGTGTGTGTGTGTGTGTGTGTGTGTGTGTGTGTGTGTGTTGTGTGTGTGTGTGTGTGTGAGTGTGTGATGTGTGTGTGTGTTGTGTCGTGTGTGTGTGTGTTTGTGGTGTGTGTGAGAGTGTGTGTGTGTGTGTGTGTGTGTGTGTGTGTGTGTGTGTGTGTGTGGTGTGTGTGTGTGTGTGTGTGTGTTGTGTGTGTGTGTGTGTGCTGTGCGTGGTGTTTGTGTGTGTGTGCTGTGTGTGTGTGTGTGTGTGTGTGGTGTCTTTTTCTCTCCTCTCTTCCCCCTTTCTCTCTTCGCTCTCTTTTTCATTCCTGAGAAGATTCTATCTGAACGTCCAATGGTGAAGATAAGAATCCCACACTTGAAAGCAATCGATTTTTTTTTATATAGTGAGGAGAAATCGCTGAGAACTTCATGTAAAAAATAAAAAAATCCCTATTAAAGGAAGACAACACAGGAGACTAAAAGAGACGAATGCTTGAGAGAAAATAGTCGATTAGGAAGGAAAAGAGGAGAAATCGCTGAGAACTTCATGTAAAAAAATCCGTATTAGACGAGGACAACACAGGACACTAAAAGAGACGAATGCTTGAGAGAAAATGGTCGATTAGGAGGGGAAAAAACTCGTGAGTCTGCCCTGAGAGGAGCTCCGTGGCCGCCTCTCCCGCCGGAGCCAGGAGCCGGTCGAGCGAGGCGCCGGTTCACGAGGAAGCGAGGTCGGGCGGGTCGGGTCGGCGGTCGGCGGTCATAAAGGCGCGACACTGCCGACTTCGGCGCCTGGGTCACGTGACACGTCCAGCCCCGAGACCTTCACTTCGGATTTCCACTTTTTTGTTCTCAATCCTTCCGCAAAATAGCTGTGCATTCAGGACAAACAGAACCACAAACAACAGGCGATTTCCTAAATTGTAAACACAGTGGATGATGAATTAGTTACAGTCCCCGACACAATCTTGATCTTGAAAATCAGAAAAAGGACAGGTATGATGATATAGTATTTTTTTTTGGCAAATTTCATATGTGCAAATTTGGTTTCCTGGACCCGGGCCATGATTCGGATCACCTCCAAAATTTAAACACATCTAAATTGGGCCAAGATACATCCCTGGTAAAATTTTCATAAAAATTGTCCATAACATTTTTGAGTATCCTGCTAACCAACTAACCAGCAAACTAACCAACGCTACCGATAACAACCTCCTTGGCGAAGGTAAAAATATCTAGCAACCTGACCGCCCAACGCACCAATTGACGTGGCATGAGAAGATTTAAAGATTTAAAGATTTAGTTTTAATTCCATTTGTTACAATGGATATTCTCTGCTGTGACATACTGTCTGTTTTACTTTGTCCAAATCTCCCCCTGCGTGCAAGGAGTGGCCGGGGTTACCACTCACTGGCCGGGCGTGGGATCGAACGCAGGTCCGCAAGATTGCTAGACTAGCACCTTACCGCTGCGCCAACACAGCACACAAGTGACCGAATGACAGTTCTCGCTATACACAACAAGAGAAAATTTTCTAACAAATGCTTTGGACACTCCGGAGAATATTTCCATCTGTAGACACCCTAGAATAACCATATTAATCAGATTTTAAATGGCAAGGTGCACTGTGTTCGTTCACGCACACCTAGCTTAAGACAGGACGTACATCACACCCACATGTGCACACAATACACAAAGCCTAGACAGTTTAATGAAGTTTTTTCAACTAAATATCTTGGAAGGAGAATATTCAGAGATTTTGGCCTTAGAATCTTTTATAAAAGAAAACGGGGGGACAGAATAAGCGACAGTGAAAGGAACTACGAATATAAATAATAAAAATCTAAATATATTATCCAGATGAAGAAAGAACAGAACAGCATGTTATTTCTAATTGATTGCGCGGGCTGTCCGATTGATAGAAATATAATTAGCATCCCTCATGTCCTATACTTAGCTGTGTTGTGGAGTTCTGAATGAAATTAGAGCTGTGAATAGAGCTATAATCAGATAATGAGAGACATGAATCCACGCGATGAATGGCTGCAAATGAACTCATGAATCGTAATATTTATGAGGCTGCTTGGACGGTTGTGTTTATCAAAAAGCTTTTTACCTTTTCCTCTGCCTTTCCTTTCTCTCTCAGTTTCTATATTTTTCTCTCTCTCTCCCTCGTCGCTGGTCTCTCTCGTCTCTCTCTCTCTCTCTACTCTGTTTCGCTCGCTTCGTTCTCCCTTCTCTCCTCCTCTCTCTCTCTCTCTCTTCTCTCTTCCTCCTCTCTCTCTCTCTCTCTCTCTCTCTCTCTCTCTCTCTCTCTCTCTCTCTTCTCGTTATCTCTCTCTCTAATCTCTGTCTCGGTCTGGTCTGTCCTCTCTCTGTTATTTTCTCTCTCTCTCTCTCTTTCTACAATAGGTTCAGATAATGAAATACGTTTTTAATCTTCATTTCATAAAAAAACTAAAACGCGTTTTTTCCTCTGAGAATCAAGTCATCAGTGTACAGTAATAAAACAATCTCGCTATTTCATACTTGTTATCTAATTATATCATAATTCAATACGTTGTGAGGGTGGAAGAAAAAAAGCATTCCAATGGAACTCTGTGTCCGGGGTGGTGAACGTACGACTACCATGATAAGAAGGAGAGAAAGAGAGGCGAGAGGGTGGATGAGAGAGAAGCCCCTGGAGAAGTGCGACCCGGAGCCGCGCAAGAGCTGGAGGCAGGAGTTCTGGAAGGACGAGGCAGGCAAACGACGGTGGTTATAGGAGACAGCGAGGGATGGTGCGAACCAGGACGAGGCGACGAAACGACGGAGGAGACAAGTTACGAGGAGAGAGGGAGAAGGAGAAGAGATGAGAGAGAGAGAGAGAGAGACAGGGAGATGAGAGAGAGAGAGAGAGGAGAGAGAGTAAATTAGGGGAGAGATAGGTAGCTAGATAAGATACCAGAGAGATGGAACAGACATATGGATGATAGATAAATAGATAGGACGATAGAGGGAGATAGATAGAGATGAGAGGAGATTAATACATATATGATATAGGAATGGAATTAGATAGATGGATAGACAGAGAGAAAACAGAGAGAGAGACGGAGGAGAGGAGAAAGAGGAGACGAGAGGAGAGAGAAGCAGAGAGAGACGAGAAGACGAGAGAGGAAGAGAGAGAGAGAGAGAGAAGATTGAGATGTTGTGTGGCATATACTTTATCGCCACACTTAAACACAGACATCACAACACGCGTCGCCACCTCCTAAGATAGACACCAATCCAGACACCACACCTCACACCACACGTACACACACACACACACACACATTACAAGCACACACCACACATGACACGGACGCACACGCACACACACACTAAAGCGACACACACACACACACACACCACAAACCAAACACCACGAAACAATACAGCAAAGCACACGCACACACACACACGAACACACACACATAAACAAACACCGCACAAAAAGTACAACAAGCACACGCAAGCGACCACACACACACACACACACACACAAACACTCAACAAAAAATACGCAAGCACACGCACACAACACAGCACACACACAGCGCGCACACACAAACACTCACACACACACACACACACACACCCTACTCGAACTCCCACACAACACTATAAAAAGCGTTCGAAACCTCTCGGGATTTTCGGCGCCCGAACATCCCCGGCCATACAAGCCAGCAGCTCTCCTCCCACGCACGGATCCGAACAATGTCCTACAGAAAATAAGATCTTGTTCAGGGACGATTCATCTTCCTGCCTTGTTCATCGGAGATCTTGAACAATGTACAGCCCGCTTGTTCACGTATGGGACTTGGGAGTAGCTACAGGATTCGAATAGCTTCGGGAAGATTCGAAATGAAACGTTTCATTTTTTTAAATATTTCTTTTTCATTGTTGTTCTCTCTTCGTGTGTGTCTTCTTCTTTCCTTGTTTTTTTTTCTCTCTTCTTTTTAGTTTTCTTTTTTCTTCTTCCTTTGTCTTGACAGGAACGAGGATTATTCCAAGAGATTAAATCGTCTGAAATTCTGGAATGCAGAAGATAATTTCTTTTTCGTCGAAACTTTTGTAAAATGCTTCATCTTCCGGATATATAACA
>NW_020872959.1:86863-94363 GCF_003789085.1 Penaeus vannamei | reverse complement strand
GGATAAGTAAGTAAGAAGAGGAGGAAGGAGTAGGTAAGGAGGAGGAGTGAAAGGTTAGGAAAGGTGAAAGGTGAGGTGGGTAGGGTGAGGTAGGTATACATAATTTTGTGAGTCGCGCTTTCTCAGGACAGTTAGGAGAGCGCCAAGTCAAGTAGGAAACGTTTGGCATATCGGAGGAAAGTCAATGTAGCAATAATAGGACGCACTGGAAAGCGAGAGAGTATACGAAATTGCTTGATATTAAACTGCTTGATCCTAGGTGCGAAGCCACGGGACGCTAAGAGAAGGCTGGCCTTACACTTCACAACGAGAAGATGCCCCGTTACTTTGGTCACTAAGATCTCTTTCTCACGTCTCTGGGGTTTCCTAGTAAGATCAGGAGATGAAGGGCCGCCAGTGTAGGCGCATTAATCGGTTAGGGCAGGGGCATAGAAAGAGCCTTTTCAGCCTAGAACCGTACTGTTAGTGGCACTTCACGAAAAAGAGGAAACCCCCGTCAAGCATGTGCGTTCACTTCAAGCTACCCATTCAGCCAAGCCTCGATAGATGATGACACACGTCCCTGAACGGTCTTACGAGCACACCACCCGCCGCACTCGTCATTTCGCCACGCACCTACCTGTGCCGACGCTTCGCTCACAGCCCCCTGCAAGAACCTTCGCACACGCGCGTCCTTACCCAGACTATGGGGTGCAGCCACGTGAAAAGTTAATGCGCGTTTGCACTACCCACATTTGACGCAGGCACGAGGAAGAGTGAGTAGAACGTGGAGAAGAGAGAGGGAGAAGTGGCGGAGAGGGAGGAGAAATAGAAAGGGGCCAGAAAAAAGGAGAAAGGAGAGAGAAAAGATGAAGAAGAGAGATGGAGAGAGAGGAGAGGAGAAGAAGAGAGAGAGATGAGAGAGTAAAAAAGAGTGGTAGGAGAGTGGTGTTAAGGTTAAGGAGAGTAAGATAGAGGGTAAGAAGAATATGGTGTGGTGTAGTGAGAGCGATGAAAGAGAGTGTGGTAGATAGTGTGTGTATCTAAACTGTTTATATAGTTATAAATATATTTTTTTTATATTATATATCAATTAAAAAGTCTGGGTTTTGTAGGTAAGGAATTAGTATTTGCAAGAAAATATTCATAATATAACCTCTAATCGATAGAAAACACAATATATTATACCTAGAGAACGCGTGCACCGACAACACACACATACACACGACATGGTCTTCGAGAGGTATGTGAGCCATGATATAGACAATCATAGAGAACAGAGGATCATGACACCACACACCCATGACACCCCTTATATCTGCCACTCATTGAGGAACCTCACCATTCCCCTTCGCGACCCCGAGGAAAGAAGAAGAAGAAGAGCGCTTTCAGGATAAAGATAAAAATACTGTAACAAAGGAGAAAGGCCAACTAGGATAACGAAAAACGAATTTTTCGCTTTTCTCTCTGTCTCTCTCCTGCCACTGACAGACAGAAAGCGGGAGAAGAAAAGAGAAGAAAGAAGAAAAAGAAGAAGGAAGGGGAGGAGGTGGAGAAGAAGACGAAGAAGTAGTAGAAGAAAAAGAAGGGGAAGGAAGGGGAGAGGAAGAGAGAGGAAGAAGAAGAAAGAAGAAAAAGAAAAAAAGAGAAGGAAGAGGAGGGAGGAGGAGGAGAGGAAGAAGAAGAAGAAGGAAGGATGGAGGAGTAAGAAGAACATGATGAAGAAGTAGAAGAAGAAGAAAGAAAAAAAAGAAGAAGGAAAGAAAGAGAAGAAGAGAATAAGAAGAAGGAAAAAGAGGATGATAATAGTAATAATAATAATAAGACGAAGAAAACCGAATAAAAAAAGAAGAAAATTAGATAAAAGACTCAGCTTCTTCCTTGATTACCTCAATTATCGCTTCTGTGCCTCTTCCTCTGTTCGTCCTTAATTCCCAGGCTTTCATTTATCCCTCATTTTCCCTCCCTTTCCATTCCTCCATGATGGGGTCCCTTGAACAATCTGAGTGAGCGTTCGTATAAAGCGTATATCATTATCATTCTCATTTTCCTTGATTGTCTAATTTGAGGGATAACTACGTTGTGGTTTCTGGTTTTATTTTTTAATCTTTACGTCAGTGTTGTCTGTAGTGGTAAGTATGTAATCGTAAGACTTGTTGGTTATTATTATACTTATGATCTTTATTTTAGTTTAATTATTTATCATCATTTCAGTAATGTCAATATCGTGGTTGTTCTTGTTATCATTATCAATGATATTATCAATATAATGGGCATTACTGTATTATAATGGAGACTACATTATATTGATATTTTTATTCACTGTTATCACTGTTATTATCGCTATCATCTTTATCATATTGTTATCATTTTTCTTATCATAGTATTTAATACCCATTGTTATTGTAGTTACAATTATTATCATCATCAATACTTTTTCATCCTAATTATTATAATTACTAATATTTCTATTATCCCCATAATTATAATCTTTAGACAGCTTAACAGTAACAAATCATATCTATAATCAAAATAATTTTCAACAACATCAATAATTAGAACAATAAGTGGTAATAACTACAATCATTATTATCTTTATTTACGGAAAAATGCTTCACCTCAAAATTAAGTTTAGCGTCGTTATCCCTCCAAGAAATACGAGCTGCGTTAACATCTTTAGAAAAAAGCATAGCAGTGATAAATTATATCTATAAACAATATAACTTTTAACAATAAATGGAAATAACTACAATCATTATTTTCTTTATTCACGAAATAAAAATATAACTCTTTATCTCAAAATTAAGGTTAGCGTCGTTATCCCTCCAAGACATACGAATAGCGTTAGCATTTTTAGAAAAAGAACAGTAACAAAATCATATCTATAACCAATATAACTTTGAAGAGAACAATAAACTTTGTAAATGGAAATACTGCAATCATCATTATCTTTATTCACGAAAAAAAAAGAAAATATCTCAAAATTAAGTTTAGCGCTTATCCCTCCAAGACATACGAGCAGCGTTAGCATTTTTAAAAAAAAAAAAAAAAGTAACAAAATCATATCTATAACCAACATAACTTATAACAATGACTAGAACAATAAATGGAAATAACTGCAATCATCATTATCTTTATTCACGAAATAAAAATAAAACGCTTTATCTCAAAATTAACATACCCTTTAACAATTATTAAACAATAAAGGAAAATAACAGCAATCATCATTATCTTTATTCACGAAAAAAAACAGAAAATGCTTCATCTCAAAATTAAGTTTAGCGTCGTTATCCCTCCAAGACATACGAATAGCGTTAGCATTTTTAGAAAAAAAGAAAAACAGTAACAAAATCATATCTATAACCAACATAACTTTGACGAGAACAATAAATGGAAATAACTGCAATCATCATTATCTTTATTCACGAAAAAAAACAGAAAATGCTTCATCTCAAAATTAAGTTTAGCGTCGTTATCCCTCCAAGACATACGAACAGCGTTAGCATTTTTAGAAAAAAAGCAGTAACAAAATCATATATATAAACAACATAACTTTTAACAATGATTAGAACAATAATGAAATAACTGCAATCATCATTATCTTTATTCACGAAAAAAACAGAAAATGCTTCATCTCAAAATTAAGTTTAGCGTCGTTATCCCTCCAAGACATACGAATAGCGTTAGCATTTTTAGAAAAAAAACTAACAAAATCATATCTATAACCAACATAACTTTGACGAGAACAATAAATGGAAATACCTGCAATCATCATTATCTTTATTCACGCAAAAAACAGAAAATGCTTCATCTCAAAATTAAGTTTAGCGTCGTTATCCCTCCAAGACATACGAGCAGTGTTGGCATTTTTCTGGGTTATTTTTCTTCCGCTTTTTCTCTCAGATTCTTCTGAACTCATCTCAAGGAGATTCGTTTTCCATCCCATTTCCTGGCGGCTATTCCCCTCTCGCTCTGGCTTTTATTTATTCTTTTTTCTCTTTCTCATTTTTAACATTTTTATCATATTTCTCTCTTTCTATTTTTTTATTATTTTTTTATTTTTATATATTTATTTTAGTTTTTTTGTCTTTTCATTTCTCTTGCAATTATTAAACATCTTTTTTTTTCTCTTTTACTTTTATTTTTTCCTCTATTTTTATCTGTATCATAATTGTATTTCTCTTACTTTTATTATTCATATTTTTCTCTTTTACTTCTAACTTTTTTTCTCTCTCTCTTTCTTTCCTTGACTTTTCTTTCTTGCTTTTATTATCATCTTTCACTCTGTCTCTTGCTGCTGTCATCGTTATTCTTCTCATCACTTCTTCCTTTTATCACAATTTTCTCCCTCTTCCTCTTATCATTATTTTATTCTCTCTTGGTTATATCCTCATTTCTCCTCATTCGGGTCTCGGTCACCATCTTTTTTTGTTTATATTCCATATATATATATATATATATATATATATATATATATATATATATATATATATATATATATATATATATATGTGTGTGTGTGTGTGTGTGTGTGTGTGTGTGTGTGTGTGTTGTGTGTGGTGTGTGTGTGTTTCCTCCTATAAGTCTTTTCTATCGGGAAATAGAGACAATATTTATACAAAGAAGAGAAAAAAAAGAAGAAGAAAAATAGAAGAAATATAAAAGAGACGAAAAATTAACCGAAGGAAAAAAGAGTAAAAGAATAAAGATACAAAGAGATAAAGAAGAACAAAATTAAAAGAAGAAAGAATAAAATAGAAAAGAAAACAAAAAAGCAAGATAATAAAATAATAAGAATCAGCACTGAACCGCAGGCACTCGGCTCCCACGCCCCTCACAGCCCCGCGCCGCCCAGAGCCCCCCCCCCCCGTCCGGCATCCCGCCAGCGCCGCCGCCGATCCCTCCGACCCGGAACTAATGAGCAAAACCCCCCCCCCCCCATTTCTTTTCCTTTTTTTATTGTTTCTATCATATGGTTGGTCATTACCTTGGGGAGGCGGCGGTCTTGATCGCCTTCGGAATCAGGATTAATTGTCTCCGGGCCCCAAAACAGACGTCATTCGATACGGCTCGACCTTGGGAGGTGTAATGCGGGGCTGGTTCCGAGGATTTTTTTTCTTGGAGACGAGATCCTTTGGGAGAAAATTGAAAGATCTGGAAAGGAAGAGGGAGAGCACTGGAGGGCAGAGGAAGAGGAGGGGAGGAAGAAGGAGTGACGAAGATTAGTGAGATTTAGAGAGAAAAAGAAGAGAGAAGAGAAAAGAAAAGATTTACTATGAAATTTGATGCGAGGGTTGGTCTTTTTTTTTTGTTGTTGTTTGGTTTGGGGTTTTCTTTGTGGGTCTTAATGGGCGTGGGAAGGGGGGGGGGCGGTTCTTAATAAATGGTTTAGATTTGTTGAGATTAGATATTCAGCATCCGAGAGTATTTTTTCTTTTATTTGGTTGCTATATCACGGAATTAATTAACGTCACAGAGTGCAATGCGATAACCAAATATTATCTTTTGCTTCTGAATTTGCCAAAATTTCGTCTAGTATGTTTGAAAAAAAAACTGGTAATCAAAGTTTGTTTTGACTTTTTCATCTAACTCATTTCATGTCTATGTGAAGCAATTTCACACGAAACCGTAAAGAATATTCCAGAGAGAGGAAGAACAGCAACAAGGAAGCGAACCCTGAAATTGTCCAGCTGAAGTTCAAATATTTCCGGGTGATATTTCTGCTTCATCTGATGTGATTGTTGGTAATCAAGGAATGTCTTCGTTGGCTTTGAACTGCAGCTGAATGCTTAAGTCTACAGTAATATCGTATTACGAAAAGAAAAGCGAAGACCTTAGGAATGTCTAATGTATGTTACGAGCCTAATGTTTTTAAGAATCGAGAATATGTGTCTAGGTATTTTCTACCGGTGCTTGGTACAAGGTCGAATAAAACATAACACAATGAATATAAAAAGGCAATGTAATAATCTTTTTCCTTTGGTCATGCAGAACAAAACATTTCTATTATTTTTCAACACTAACAGTCCAAAAATATTCGTACCTTCATCGAAAAAAAAAACGTTTTAGAGGTTTTAGTCGGAGCTACGTGTACACAACTCTTCTCATCTCTTCGTCACCACCAAAAGCTGCAATCATGAAAGTGCAAGAACGGCAAATAGAACCTGCAATTGCTTGTGTAGGCTGCAGGGACCCGGGCTTGAGGGCTGTCATTGGCGAAGAGACCTCTATCGGCGCGCTATGGCGGGAAAGAGATTAATTGCGCTACTTTGTGTGTGAAATAAACAATATTCTTACTTTTTTTAAAACGCAACTTTGTATGTGCTAAGTAAAGAATGTATGTGTTAATTTTCCCTTCTTATTTGGTTTGCATTTGTCGTGTGTATCTTAGTGTGGATAGATTTTAGTTCTCTCAGATGACTGCTACAGCTGTCTTTGACGAAATATATGATAAAATTTCTCTTAAAATGTCTCATACAACAGATTGTATCTCCGAGTATTCCGTAAAATTTCTCTTAAAATGTCTCATACAACAGATTTTATCTCCGAGTATTCCGTGTATAAAACTTCATCAGTAATCATAAAAAAGCAACACACGCTCTCACAAGACAAACAGACATCGAAGTAGATCCGATTCGATATCTTCCGCCGCCGCCGCCGCAGCTCTCAGTGCCATCCGGATGTCATGTCAGCCGCTTCCATTTGTCAGAACCGTGTCATCTAACTAATGGAACTCTTAGTTGATACAGCAGCTGATATTGGTCCATTGGCGCTCCCCACAGCGTCCCCGGGTTCGTGTTTTCAGCTGTTTTATGCCTTTCCCCGCAGCTGTTTTATGCCTTTCCCCCTGTTTTATGCCTTTCCCGCAGCTGTTTTATGCCTTTCCCCCGCAGCTGTTTTATGCAGCTGTTTCCCCGCAGCTGTTTTAGCCTTTTCCCCCGCAGCTGTTTTATGCCTTTCCCCCCGCAGCTGTTTTAATGCCTTTCCCCGCCGCTGTTTTATGCCTTTCCCCGCAGCTGTTTTATGCCTTTCCCCGCAGCTGTTTTCTGCCTTTCCCCGCAGCTGTTTTATGCCTTTCCCCGCAGCTGTTTTATGCCTTTCCCCGCAGCTGTTTTATGCCTTTCCCGCAGCTGTTTTATGCCTTTCCCCGCAGCCTGTTTTATGCCTTTCCCCGCAGCTGTTTATGCTTTCCCCGCAGCTGTTTTGTGCCTTTCCCCGCCGCTGTTTTTTGCCTTTCCCCGCAGCTGTTTTATGCCTTTCCCCGCAGCTGTTTATGCCTTTCCCCGCAGCTGTTTTATGCCTTTCCCCGCGCCGCTGTTTTTTTATGCCTTTCCCCGCAGCTGTTTTAATGCCCTTTCCCCGCAGCTGTTTTATGCCTTTCCCGCAGCTGTTTATGCCTTTCCCCGCAGCTGTTTTATGCCTTTGCCCGCAGCTGTTTTATGCCTTTCCCCGCAGCTGTTTTATGCCTTTCCTCGCAGCTTTTTTATGCCTTTCCCCGCAGGCTGTTTTATGCCTTTCGCC
>NW_020872959.1:63219-73792 GCF_003789085.1 Penaeus vannamei | reverse complement strand
GAGAAGAGAGAGCAGAGAGAGAGAGCAGAGAGAGAGAGAGAGAGAGAGAGGGAGAGAAGAGGAGAGATAGATAGACCAGATAAGATATATATATTGAGATAGAAGATAGAGAGAGAGAGAGAGAGAGAGAGAGAGAGAGCGAGATATATATAGGAGAGAGAGAGAGGAGAGAGAGAGAGAGAGAGAGCATAGATGGGGGGGGAAGAGATGTGAAGTTATGCAGGGGGAGGTGGGGAGGAGAGACTGAGACGATATAGAGAGAAATGAAACGGAGGAGAGAGGGGAAAGAGAGAGACGAGAGAGAGAGAGAAGAGAGTGTTATGAGAGAGAGAGAAGAGACAAGACAGGACAGACAGGACAGACAGATACGATAAATTAAACTGTCTAGAAAATAACATAGAATAGATAGATAGATAGATAGAATTAGAGAGAGAGAGAGAGAGAAATTGTTTGAGATGCAAGTAGTCCTTGTTAGAATGGCCTTCTGTCTATCGTGAGAGAGCGGAAGGAAGGAATGAAGGAAGGAAGAGAGAGAGAGAGCAGAGAGAGCAGAGAGAGAGAGAGAGCAGGAGAGAGAGAGAGAGAAGAGAGAGAGAGAGAGAGAGAGAGAGAGAGAGAGAGCAGAGAGAGAGAGAGAAACGAGAGAGGAGAAGAGAAGAGACAAGAAACAAAGGCCGATCAAGAAACAAACCACGAAAAGGGAAAAAAGAAATAAGGAGAGAGAGAAATAACAGCGAAGAGAGCGTTCAACAGAATAAAGAGATAAGGAGCAGATAAAACCCTAACGAGAGGCACGAGGGGTCGTAGTACTTCCCTGGATGTGAAAAGAGAGTCCTAACCCCCCCCCTCCCTTCCCCTCCCAACCCCCAACCACACGCCACCCACCCCCTTGACCCCACCCCATCTTACCATCTTACGCAGGCGAGGTCATCGTCCCTCCACCCGCGGCGATGAGGCTGGGGCGAGGTCATCGGACCCTGAAGGGAGGGGTTGCGAGGCTTGAGCGTCGAGGTTGTGTGAGGTTAAGATGTCTCTGTTGCATGAGGTGTTGTGAGTTTATTGCTATTCTATGAGTGTTTGAAGGTTAAAGAAGATCACGGTTGCGTGAGGTAGTGTGAGCGTTAAAAGATCATTATTGCATGAGGTCTATGAGCACTTTGAGGGTTTGAGGTCGAGGTTGTATTGAGGTTAAGATTATCACTTTTGCATTGCAGTATCATAAGCTTATCGCCAGTGCATGAGGTGTGTGAGGTTAAGAGATCCCGGTTGTGCTGAGGTTAAAAGATCACCATTGCATCGAGGTGTAATGAGGTTTAAGAGATCATTATTGCATGAGCTATTATGAGCTTATCGCCATTCCATGAGGTGTATGAGGCTTATGAGATCACGGTTTGTAATGAGTAGTGTGAGGTTATGAGATCATTATTGCATGAGGTTTATGAGGCTTTGAGGTCGAGGTTGTGTGAGGTTAAGAGATCTCTGTTGCATGAGGTATTATGAGCTTATCACCATTCCATGAGGTGTATGAGGCTTTGAGTCACGGTTGCATGAGGTAGTGTGAGGTTAAGAGATCAACGCTGCATGAGGTGTATGAGGTTAAGAGATCATTATCCCATGAGGTGTATGAGGTTAGGAGATCCCGGTTTGTATGAGTCAGTGTGAGGTTTGGAGATCACCATTGCATGAGGTGTATGAGGTTAAGAGATCATCTATTGCATGAGGTTTATGAGACTTTGGAGTTTGAGGTCGAGGTTGTGTGAGGTTAAGAGATCACGGTTGCATGAGTCAGTGTGAGGTTAGATCACCATTGGCATTAGGGCGTATGAGCGTTCCGAGGGCAACGACGGTCCGTGAGGTTGGTCTGCGCGGAGGCAACGGATCCTGAACACGTGACCGGAGGAAAGTTCTTTATCGTTTTGTATATAAAGAGATGTAGTAGAACGTGGGTGTTCTTTGTTTAATCTAGAATGTTCTTTGCTTGACCTGGATGTTTTTTTTTGTTTAACTTGGATGATGTTCTTTGCGTAACTTGGATGTTCTTTTGTTTAACTTGGATGTTCTTTGTTTAACTTGGATGTTCTTGGATGTTCTTTGTTTAACTTGGATGTTCTTTGTTGGATGTTCTTTGTTTTGGATGTTCTTTGTTTAACTTGGATGTTCTTTGTTTAACTTGGATGTTCTTTGTTTAACTTGGATGTTCTTTGTTTAACTTGGATGTTCTTTGCTTAACTTGGATGTTCTTTGTGGATGTTCTTTGTTTAACTTGGATGTTCTTTGTTTAACTTGGATGTTTCTTTGTTTAACTTGGATGTTCTTTGTTTAACTTGGATGTTTTGGATTCTTTGTTTAACTTGGATGTTCTTTGGATGTTCTTTGTTTAACTTGGATGTTCTTTGTTTAACTTGATTTCTTGTTTAACTTGGATGTTCTTTGTTTAATGGATGTTCTTTGTTTAACTTGGATGTTCTTTGTTTAAACTTGGATGTTCTTTGTTTGGACTTGGATGTTCTTTGTTTAATTTGGATGTTCTTTGTTTAACTTGGATGTTCTTTGTTTAACTTGGATGTTCTTTGTTTAACTTGGATGTTTCTTTGTTTAACTTGGATGTTCTTTGTTTGACTTGGATGTTCTTTGTTTAACTTGGATGTTCTTTGTTTAACTTGGATGTTCTTTGTTTAACTTGGATTCTTTGTTTAACTTGGATGTTCTTTGTTAACTTGGATGTTCTTGGATGTTCTTTGTTTTAACTTGGATGTTCTTTTGTTTACTTGGATGGGATGTTCTTTGTTTACTTGGATGTTTCTTTGTTTAACTTGGTTCTTTGTTTAACTTGGATGTTCTTTGTTTAACTTGGACTTTGTTTAACTTGGATGTTCTTTGTTTAACTTGGATGTTTGGATGTTTAACTTGGATGTTCTTTGTTTTAACTTGGATGTTCTTTTTTAACTTGGATGTTCTTTGTTTAACTTGGATGTTCTTTGTTTGAATTGGATGTTCTTTGTTTAACTTGGATGTTCTTTGTTTAACTTGGATGTTCTTTGTTTAACTTGGATGTTCTTTGTTTAACTTGGATGTTCTTTGTTTAACTTGGATGTTCTTTGTTTGACTTGGATGTTCTTTGGATGTTCTTTGTTTAACTTGGATGTTCTTTGTTTAACTTGGATGTTCTTTGTTTAACTTGATGTTCTTTGTTTAACTTGGATGTTCTTTTGTTTAACTTGGATGTTCTTTGTTTAACTTGGATGTTCTTTGTTTAACTTGGATGTTCTTTGTTAACTTGGATGTTCTTTGTTTAATTGGATGTTCTTTGTTTACTTGGATGTTCTTTGTTTAACTTGGATGTTCTTTGTTTGAATTGGATGTTCTTTGTTTAACTTGGATGTTCTTTGTTTAACTTGGATTTCTTTGTTTAACTTGGATGCTCTTTGTTTAACTTGATGATTGTTCTTTTTCTCTTTGTTTAACTTGGATGTTCTTTGTTTAACTTGGTTAACTTGGATGTTTCCTTGGATGTTTTTGTTTCTGGATGTTCTTTGTTTAACTTGGATGTTCTTTGTTTAACTTGGATGTTCTTTGTTTAACTTGGATGTTCTTTGTTTAACTTGGATGTTCTTTGTTTAACTTGGATGTTCTTTGTTTTAACTTGGATGTTCTTGTTTTTGATGTGTTAACTTGGATGTTGTTCTTTACTTGGATGTTCTTTGTTTAACTTGGATGTTCTTTGTTTAACTTTGTGTTCTTTGTTTAACTTGGATGTTCTTTGTTTAACTTGGGATGTTCTTTGTTTTGACTTGGATGTTCTTTGTTTAACTTGGATGTTCTTTGTTTAACTTGGATGTTCTAACTCTTTGTTTTAACTTGGATGTTCTTTGTTTAACTTGGATGTTCTTTGTTTAACTTGGATGTTCTTTGTTTAAACTTGGATGTTCTTTGTTAACTTGGATGTTCTTTTTAACTTGGATGTTCTTTGTTTAACTTGGATGTTTTTGTTTAACTTGAACTTGGATGTTCTTTGTTAACTTGGATGTTCTTTGTTTAAATTGGATGTTCTTTGTTTAACTTGGATGTTCTTTGTTTAACTTGGATTGTTCTTTGTTTAACTTGGATTTTCTTTGTTTAACTTGGATGTTCTTTGTTTAACTTGGATGTTCTTTGTTTAACTTGGATGTTCTTTGTTTAACTTGGATGTTCTTTGTTTAACTGGAATGTTCTTTGTTTGGATGTTTTTTGTTTAACTTGGACTTTTTTAAATTGGATGTTCTTTGTTTGTCTTGGATGTTCTTGTTTAACTTGGATGTTCTTTGTTTAACTTGGATGTTCTTTGTTTAACTTGGATGTTCTTTTTTAACTTGGATGTTCTTTGTTTAACTTGGATGTTCTTTGTTTAACTTGGATGTTCTTTGTTTGGATTCTTTGTTTAACTTGGTTTCTTGTTTAACTTGGATGTTCTTTGTTTAACTTGGATGTTCTTTGTTAACTTGGATGTTCTTTGTTTAACTTGGATGTTCTTTGTTTAACTTGATGTTCTTTGTTTAACTTGGATGTTGTTTAACTTGGATGTTCTTTGTTTAACTTGGATGTTCTTTGTTTAACTTGGATGTTCTTTGTTTAACTTGGATGTTCTTTGTTTAACTTGGATGTTCTTTGTTTAACTTGGATGTTCTTTTTTAACTTGGATGTTCTTTGTTTAACTTGGATGTTCTTTGTTTAACTTGGATGTTCTTTGTTTAACTTTTCTTTGTTTCTCTTTGTTTTAACTTGATGTTCTTTGTTTAACTTGGATGTTCTTGTTTAACTTGGATGTTCTTTGTTTAACTTGGATGTTCTTTGTTTAACTTGGATGTTCTTTGTTTAACTTGGATGTTCTTTGTTTAATTGGATGTTCTTTGTTTAACTTGGATGTTCTTTTTTAACTTGGATGTTTCTTTGTTTAACTTGGATGTTAACTTGTTTAACTTTGGTTTAATTGGATGTCTTTGTTTAACTTGGATGTTCTTTTGTTTAAATGTTCTTTGTTTAACTTGGATGTTCTTAACTTGGATGTTTTTTTTAACTTGGATGTTCTTTGTTTAACTTGATGTTCTTTGTTTAACTTGGATGTTCTTTGTTAACTTGATGTTCTTTTGTTAACTTGGATGTTCTTTGTTTAACTTGGATGTTCTTTGTTTAACTTGGATTTCTTTGTTTAACTTGGATGTTCTTTGTTTAACTTTGGATTTCTTTGTTAACTTGATTTCTTTGTTTAACTTGGTGTTTTTGTTTTTGGATTCTTTGTTTAACTTGGATGTTCTTTGTTTCTTGGATGTTCTTTGTTTAACTTGGATTTCTTTTGTTTAACTTGGATGTTCTTTTTTGGATGTTATTTGTTTAACTTGGATGTTCTTTGTTAACTTGGTGTTCTTTGTTAACTGGATGTTCTGTTTAACTTGGATGTTCTTGTTTAACTTGGATGTTCTTTGTTTAACTTGGATGTTCTTTGTTTAACTTGGATGTTCTTTGTTAACTTGGATGTTCTTTGTTTAACTTGATGTTTCTTTGTTTAACTTGGATGTTCTTTTTTAACTTGGATGTTCTTTGTTTAACTGGATTTTTGTTTAACTTGGATGTTGTTTAACTTGTTCTTTTTTAACTTGATGTTCTTTGTTTAACTTGGATGTTCTTTGTTTAACTTGGATGTTCTTTGTTTAACTTGGATGTTCTTTGTTTAACTTGGATGTTCTTTGTTTAACTTGGATGTTCTTTGTTTAACTTGGATTTCTTGTTTAACTTGATGTTCTTTGTTTAACTTGGATGTTCTTTGTTAACTTGGATGTCTTTGTTTAACTTGATGTTCTTTGTTTAACTTGGAATGTTCTTTTTTAACTTGGATGTTCTTTGTTTAACTTGTTCTTTGTTTAACTTGGATGTTTAACTTTGTTCTTTTTTAATTGGATGTCTTTGTTTAACTTGTTTAACTTGGATGCTCTTTGTTTAACCTGGAATGCTCTTTGTTTAACCTGGATGCTCTTTGTTTAACTTTGTTCTTTGTTCTTTGTTTACTTGGATGTTCTTTGTTAACTTGGATGTTCTTTGTTTAACTTGGATGTTCTTTGTTTAACTTGATGTTCTTGTTTAACTTGGATGTTTACTTTTCTTTGTTTAATGGATTTCTTTGTTACTTTGAGTTTCTTTGTTTAACTTGGATGTTTCTTTGTTTAACTTGGATGTTCTTTGTTTAACTTTGGATGTTCTTTGTTTAACTTGGATGTTCTTTGTTTTAACTTGGATCTTTGTTTAACTTGATGTTCTTTGTTTAACTTGATGTTCTTTGTTTAACTTGGATGTTCTTTGTTTAACTTGGATGTTCTTTGTTTTTGTTCTTGTTAACTTGGACTTGGATTCTTTGTTTAACTTGATGTTCTTTGTTTAATGTTCTTTGTTTAACTTGGATGTTCTTTGTTTAACTTGGATGTTCTTTGTTCTTTGTTAACTTGGATGTTCTTTGTTTAACTTTTAATGTTCTTTGTTTAACCTGGATGTTCTTTGTTTAACTTGGACTTTTTGTTCTTTGTTAACTTGATGTCTTTGTTTAACTTGGATGTTCTTTTTTAACTTGGATGTTCTTTGGACTTTGTTTAACTTCTTTGTTTAACTTGGATGTTCTTTGTTTAACTTGGATGTTCTTTGTTTAACTTGGATGTTCTTTTGCTTGATGTTCTTTGTTTAATTGATGTTCTTTGGGATGTGGATGTTCTTTGTTTGGATGTCTTTGTTTAACTTGGATGTTCTTTGTTTAACTTGATTCTTTGACTTGGATTCTTTGTTTAAATGTTCTTTGTTTAACTTGATGTTCTTTGTTAACTTGATGTTCTTTGTTTAACTTGGATTTCTTTGTTCTTTGTTTAAATGTTCTTGTTTTTGGATGTTCTTTGTTTAACCTGGATTTAACTTGGATTTCTTGTTTACTTGGATGTTCTTTGTTTAACTTGGATGTTCTTTGTTTAACTGATGTTCTTTGTTTTNTATTGTATATTTTTTGTTATTTTTTTTGTTGGGATGTTTACTATTGTATCGTTTTTTTTCTCACGTTTTTTTTTTTTTTTTTTGGGGGGGGGGTGTTTACTATTGTATCGCTTTTTTTACATTTTTTTTGTTGGCGTGTTTGCTATTGTATATATATATTGTTTTTTATTTTCTATTTTTGTTGGGGATTACTTTTGCATCGTTTTATTCTCGCGTTTTTTGTTGGGATGTTTGCTGCTGTATCGTGTTTTTTTTACGTTTTTTGTCAGGTGTTTACTATTATATCGTTTTTTTAACGTTTTTTTTTGGTCGGGGTGTTTGCTATTGCAATATTTTTTTTTAACGTTTTTTTTTTGTCGGGTGTGTTGCTTTTGTATTGTTTTTTTTTATTGTATTTTTTTTTTACGTTTTCTTGTTGGAATGTTTGCTATTGTATATATATTTTTTTACGTTTTTTTGTCGGGTGTGTTTACTATTGTATCGTTTTTTTGTGCTGTTAATTCGTGATGTTCGTTGTTGAATATTTTGCATACTCATGACCTCTATTTCCGTAGAGGTCACTTTCGTATATTATTCTTTGTTGGTTAATTCTGGAACTAAATTAGAAATACGAAGAAAGCGGAGGATTATATTAAATACCTGTTCAATAATTTTTTCACTTTTGATTCATTAACTACGTTGTATTGCGATATATTATTCTGAGTCTATATTTTCACTCTTTTAATTAATGATATTTCGATAAACCTCTTTTTAAGCCGCAAAGTTGATTTTGATTTTGTGTTTTTATTTTTCGCGTTATATGAAATACTTATGCACAATCTGGGTATTGTAGGCATGCTGTTTTGGATACACACACACACACACACACACACGCGCACACACACACACACACACACACACACACACACACACACACACACACACACACACACACACACACACACACACATACATTTATAAATATATTTGAATGTATATATCTAATTGTCTTCTATTTCTTAATTTCTTAGTCTATCTATATATCCATCTACCTGTCTATCTAAATAATCCGTTATATATTACTTACGTGCAATGCGTATGTGCAAGTCTTAAACATCCATTCTTGTACAAACATCATTTCTCACCGACCTCACACACGATACCAAAAGCGATACTTACGAATAAAAAAGAAAAAAATGGACACAATGATACATAAGGTCAAGAGAGCATGCCGATCCCTCTTCTCGCTCGCTAATTGGTGGTTAAAAGATTAATTACATGCCGCCTACGTAGCCTTAATTAGCGGTTCGACCTTTGTGGGCTTGAGATTCCCTTCAGCGGATGTGATAAATGCTGTCCTGCCTGCTGACACCTGGCTCGGTGGGTGGAAAATATTGTAGGGTGAGAGAGAGAGAGAGAGAGAGAGAAGGGGGAGAGAGAGAGAGAGAAAAGGGGGGGGGGGGGAGGGGGAGAGAGAGGGGGGGAGAAAGGGGGGAGAGAGGGAGAGAGAGAGAGAAGGGGGAGAAAGGGAGAGAGAGGGGGGGGAAGGGGAGAGAGAGAGAAGGGGGAGAGAGAAGGAGGAGAAAGGGAGAGAGAGAGGGAGAGAAGGGGGAGAGGGAGAGAGAGAAGGGGGAGAGGGAGAGAGAGGGGAGAGAGAGAGAAGAGAGAGAGAAGAGAGAGGAGAGAGAGAGGGGGGGAGGAAAGAGGAGAAAGAGAGGAGGGATAAGATAGAGAGATTGATATAGACAGATAGATAGATAGATAGAGAGGGAGGGAGAGGAGAAAGAGAGGAGACAGAGAGGAGAAAGAGAGGAGAGGAGAGGAGAGGAGGAGGAGAGGAGAGGAGAGGAGAGGAGAGAGAGGAGAGGAGAGGAGAGGAGAGGAAAGGAGAGGAGGAGAGAGAGAGAGAGAGAGAGAAGAGAGAGAGAGGAGAGAGAGAGAGAGAGAGAGAGAGAGAGAGAGAGAGAGAGAGAGAGAGAGAGAGAGAGGGAGAGAGAGAGAGAGAGAGAGAGAGAGAGAGAGAGAGAGGGAGGGGAGAGAGAGAGAGAGAAAATGCACAAAAATGTAGTGAGGGCATCAGGATAAAACCAATACATTTTGAAAACTAAGATTATTCATCCAATTACCCAAGGATTAGATACAAGAAATAAAAGAAAATATTCACAGTTATAATTTTATTTAGAAATCCATAACACAAACAAGATAAGTAAAGTAAATATACCATACAGCTGACACGTCATACACGGTAAGTATAGAAAATAATAGATGTTCGTTATATGATCAATGAAGCAGTCACAGCACAGTGATTGAGAAAACGTGAGTCATCCAAGTTTTCTTTGGCCGTACACTTGAAAATCCTATCTTTTTTTCTTAGCCATACACGAAAAATCCTATTTTTTTTCTTAGCCATACACGAAAAATCCTATTTTTTTCTTAGCCATACACGAAAAATCCTATTTTTTTCTTAGCCATACACGAAAAATCCTATTTTTTTTCTTAGCCATACACGAAAAAATCCTATCTTTCTTCATTTTGAACCGTACATGAAAAATTCCTCTCTTTTTTTTAAAGCCATACGTGAGAAAATCCTATTTCTTTCACAGACATACACGAGAAAATCCTATTCTTTTCTTAGCCATACACCAGAAAATCCTGTTTTTTTTTTTTTTCTTTAGCCATACATGAAAAGAATCCATTTTTCTGCCTTGCTGCACATGGAAAAAAGCGATCTCCTTCTCACACACGACGAAAATCCTTTATTGTTTCTTAGCCATACATGATTTTTTTTTCCTTTCCTGTACATGAAAAAAATCCTACTTTATTCTTAGTCGTATCTTAGATTTTTTTTTCTTTTTTTTTTTTTTTTTTAATCCGTACATGCAAAAATCTTATATCTTCTTTAGCCGTACATAAGCCTTCTTCTCGGCCGTATATAACAAAATAAAGTTTGTTCGGCTTTTATACCATCTTCGTACGACCTCTCACGACCTCTTCTTTCATCTCCGTGACCTTTTTTCAACAGTTCAAAGGGCTTTTCGAGAAGTTTATTCGATCTCTCGTATGTACCTGGTGAGTGAATGTGTGTGTGTGTGTGTGTGTGTGTGTGTGTGTGTGTGTGTGTGTGTGTGTGTGTGTGTGTGTGTGTGTGTGTGTGTGTGTGTGTGTGTGTGTGTGTGTGTTGTGTGTGTGTGTGTGTGTGTGTAAAGGGGTGGAGGGCATATTGTACATATATATCTGTCCTTCATTCATGTCTCTAGGAAGATCCGAACAACAGCCGACTCACTGGAAACGCTTCCACGGGCCCTCCTGCTCCTCCTGCCCCGTGCCACCTCCGGGCACTCTCGCTCGTGGCACTGTAAGCTCGTTCTGGAAGCATTCCTGTTTCGCGGAAGGACTTGACTTTGAAATTTGCAATCCGAAAGGAGGGTCTTGGGGCCAGGTCGTGTCACGTGACGCGGGCGCAGAGGCCGGGCGTGTCGTGACCTGATTTGGGGAGACACGGCATCGGTCCGACTCACGATGGACCGGACCGGGACCGCCGACCCGAACCGAACTGTCGGGCTCTCGGCTCCGGGGAGAGAGGCGGCCATGA
>NW_020872959.1:27500-30000 GCF_003789085.1 Penaeus vannamei | reverse complement strand
ATATATATATCTCCACTATATCCATCAGCTATATAATCATATATATACTTTATACTATACTCCCTCCAACCACCACATCACACATCAATCACATCGACCATATACAGACACATACACACACTACAACACATCAACACGACACCACACATACTAACAACATATATTATAATTATATATATATATATATATAATAATTATTATAATATATCATTATATATATATATTAAGTTAATTATGCATTATATATAATATATATAGCATATATATATATATATATATTATATATTCACAACTCATATTATTATTGCATATATATCCCTCACCTAATAATATAATATATATATACCCTATAATCATCACTATATAATTAATTTTTAATATTAATATAATCCCTAATCAATACATCACACTAATAACCCTATCCCTACTACAACATCACTACTATCACTAACACCACCCAATATAATATAACTATATACTATATACCATCTAATTATATACCTATATATTCCATATATTCGCCATATATATTAACTAATAATATACCTTAATAGCTAAAATAATTATCACAAACAATCACCTATATAATAAATAATAATATAATTGTCATATATATAAAAATATATATATATATATATAACTAAACTCACCTATATCCACCTATATCCCACTTACTAACAATACCAATTCACCGCACCCACTATATATGCTAAATCACATACGTATACTAAATAGCGTACACTATAGGGTGAGTACCGAGGTCCAGAATGTCACGTATAATTAGAACCTCACGGATGCTCCCGAGTCGTCCACTGTCATTGCACTTACAACACCCAGCAGCTCTTGGTACAACAAGAGTAACAGCTCATTAGAGGACCGAGGCTTAGCACCTTCACACACGACCACACACCAATTATAATACTTTACCCTTATCTACACCGGTGGTCGTTAAACGATTAATATATTATATATATCTTTAGAAATTGAACAATTAATCAACAAATAAGTTCAATATAATGAGACCGTCACTATACTACTAGTCGCGCTCGGTTGGTAGAAAGGTAAGAAGTATAGTGATGAATAATAGCGACTATATAGCTAAGATAGGGAAGAAGAGGGTGAATGGGGGCGGAAGAGATAAGATAGTAAGGACGAGAGAGAGTGCAGAAGTAGACGACTATCGAGGAGAGAGCACAGAAATGATCCACAAGCTACGATAATTCAGAACATAGAGAGAGAGAGAGAGAGACGAAAGTGAAAGATAGTAAGATAGAAAAGCTAAGATACTAAAAAACGGCGTACTAACTCAAGAAGACACTCAATAACCTGACACCAATCACACGTCTACCTATCATACTACCTTATATATGTAATACAGATTATATATATAAATAACATATTTGTCAATCAATCATCACAATATAGTCACTTACCTTATACAACCATATAATATATACTACTACAAATATATATATATAATACGTATATATATACTATACATATACGCATATATATATATATATATATAAAATATATATATTATATATATATATTATATATATGCATATATACTATATATACATCATTTATTTCTTATATATAACCCTATATTATATATATATCTATACATATATGTGCCACATATATATGCATATACTACTAACTATATACTATATATGACTATTACCCTAAATACATGCATTATTTATTATATATAAATAATATTACTATAATATATATATATATACAACCTACACTAATATATCTATGTATGTATAATACACATTATATATATATATGTATATATATATAATATATATACATACCTTATTCAACTATACTAACTATTTGATGTCTGTAAATATCATTGTTTATATGAATTTTATATTATAAAGTCCTATATAATGTGTGTGTGTGCGGGTGGGGTAACTAACGTGTATATTTACATCCTCTCACACACACACCCTGCCACAGACCCCACACACACACACACACACACAACACACACACAACACACAACACACCAACCCACACACACACACACACACACACACACACACACAATACAACACACACACATCACAACAAACACTCTCCCTCCTTCCCTCAGGCCTTCACACAACTACACACTATCACAACCTCCCTCTTCACCCACCACACACACCAACACACCACACACACACACACATATCATAATTACCAAACATATATACTATATCCTCTCATATATACCCATTAGCAACCTCTACTACTCCTCCCACTATACTATATGCACAACCGCATATGTAGTATATAATATATTTGTATGTACTAGCTACACTATATGAATATATAACATATATATATATATATACTTTATAATATATATATATATATACCATATATCACCTCCTTTATATTTCCCTATCTATATGTGTGTGTGTAATAAATCGTACTCTTACTTCGATGTTGTACGTCAGTGTATAATAACAAAACGTACTCAGATAACAATGCAACTATT
>NW_020872959.1:12500-17500 GCF_003789085.1 Penaeus vannamei | reverse complement strand
ATAAAACGTCTTTAACATATACTTGTTGCACTGAGTAGCTTGACAGGTTCATGCAGTCAAAGTTATGACTTATGTTTGTGAATGATGGTGCTTGTTTGGTAAGTCTGTTTGAGTATTTCATGGATTATGAGAATACGACGGGATGTATTAAAGGCGTTGATAAATTCGAATATCACTATAGAAAATAAATTATGAAAAGTACATGCAATACATCAAGACATCTCGAATAACCTCTGACCTTTTGTCAGTGGGTCTCTGGAGAGTGTCACATCACTGTCAGATCTCTCTTCCTGTATGATGGTGAGGATGAGACACGGATAGTGAAGGTCTGTAAAACAATCCGCCGAATGCATGTGGTCGGCCAGCTGATCGCCACCACTCGCGCCCACGGAACAAAGCGTACTCGACCATTCATGGGAGGTGACTCGCAGGATTTCGGCAGAAAACAGGGTGTCGGTTTTTATTTTTCCGTGTGTGTGTGTGTGTGAGAAAGAGTGAGTGAGTGAGTGTGTGTGTGTGTGTGTGTGAGTGTGTGTGTGTGTGTGTGTGTGTGTGAGTGTGTGGTGGTGTGTGTTGTGTGTTGTGTGTGTGTGTGTGTGTGTGTGTGTGTGTGTGTGTGTTGTGTGTGTGTGTGTGTGTGTTGTGCGTGCGTGTGTGTATGTGTGTGCGACTTTTATGTGTCCATGTATTTATATGTACATATACGTGCACTACAATTAGTATTTGCAATATGTTTACATGCTTATCCGACAGATAATAGACCCTACTCAGACGATTCTCAAAACAAACACATTCCCCCCAAACCACACGAGAAACTCATCTTGGGCAGCAGTCTGAAAACCCAAAACGTTATCTCGCTTCTCGTAAATTTCGCAAAATGTCCATACTCGCAGCAACATACTGGCCGCAGAACTCACCCTGATTGCACACCGATATGCCACGTGAGAATTAGTCATACATTATTATGTTACATGACCACCTGTCTGTCAAGGTCTGATGCACTTGTCATACCACGCTAAGATCTGGGCCGCCACTGCGATAAAAGTGTTCTATTTTTTTCTGCACTGGTGTGGCGTGATTTTGCATTTTTTTTTAGTCAAGATGAGAATAGATAAGATAGAATGACAATAATAAAGCTAAGATAGAATGATAATAATAATAAAGCTAAGATAGAATAATAATAACAATAATAGAGATAACAGAATAATGATAATACTAGAGATAAGATGAAATGATAATAATAATAAAGCTAAGATTGAATAATAATAACAATAATAGAGATAAGATAGAATAATGATAGTAATAAAGATAAGATAAAATAATAATAATGATAAAGATAAGATAGAATCCTGGATTGTATTTGAGAATCTTTTTTTCCATAGTCTTTAGAATTTATTTTTTAATCGAATTGTCGTAAGTTTTGAATTCGTTGTCGCTATTCGATGAAAAGAAGAAGAAGAAGAAGAAAAAGAAGAGAGAAGAAGAAGAAGAAGAAACGAAACAAAGGAGAGACGAGACGAATAAATCAGAATGTGAATATATCAGAAATATCATTAATTTCATGACACACTTCACGGCACACATGACATATACATCCGTCTTGCTGACTAATGTTCATTTATTCACCCGCTAATATGGCTGTATGACTTGTATTCTTTACTTGTATTAGTTCGAAGAAATAATTTCATAACTACAAGCATAGGATCTTCATTTATTTAATTGGTCCACATGTTTCCTGACCTGTCAGTATATTGACCAATCAGCAACGAGCATGTCACAATGACGTCATCATGTGAGCAACCAATCATATATGTTAATTCTGATTGACGTCATCGTTTGAGCATCCAATTATAGATTTTGATTTTGATTGACGTCATCGTTTTATCAACCAATCATATATTTTGATTTTGATTGACGTCATCGTGTGAACAACCAATCACATATTTTAATTTTGATTGACGTCATCATGTGAACAACCAATCACATATTTTGATTTTGAGTGGCGTCATCATGTGAACAACAAAAATCACAGGTATTTTTAATTCATTGACGTCATCATGTGAACAACCAGTCAATAATATCCCTATTTATTTTTTTGATGTTTGAAAGTTCGTACCGTTGCGCTGGAATGTCCTGTTCCACAGTCGGCGAGTAACACGCAGTACCTAGTTTACGTTTGAATGGGAAGAAATTCATTGTGACACCTAGAAAATGAGCGTAACTCGTATCATAATAGATTAGCTTTGGAGAGAAAGACATCGGGTCAAAAGCATTATAACGAAACTGGTCGAAGGGAATGGAAAGGAGGAAAGTCCCAGAAATGCATACACCAAAGGAGAATGGAGGTTTAAGAAAGGCGATGGATGAGAGAAATAGGAGAGGATAGAGCAAAGATCAATAGGAGAGGAAAGGTGATGAAAATACATCAAAGACAAGGTACGAAAAGACGAACGATACGAGAAAAAATAATATGTAGATCCGCAGAAGGAGAGAAACGATGATAAGACAAGACAGAATCCAGAAGCCGAAATGAGAAATGTAAGAGAGAAGTCTCCGAAGAGAAATAGGAAGAGACAAAATAGTAACAAAGAAGATATTCATGAAAGGAAGGTAAGAGGATGCCACACACACAATACATTACACGCCGACACACCACGACCACACACACAAGACACACACGATATACACGCACACAAATATATACACTCACTCCGATACACATACATAAATTAACAAATATTAGGTACAGTGCATGTATAACGCTATGTATTATGTATAAATGCAATATAATACCTACACACACACACACACACACACAACACACAACACACAGACACACACATCAGCACACCAACACAAACCACAGACCCGAATAAGAATAGAAAAAAAAGTAATATAGTATAAATAATTAGATATAATCTCAAATGAATACATAATATAACAGACAAGAATATAATATGCATAGTAGTAAGTAAAAATAGTAATAAATAATAATACATAATACAATAAATATGCATAAAGTAATATTAATGAGTATATGAGTATAGAAATAAAATATAATACTAATAGAAGTACCTAGTAATAAATATCTGTATAAGAGATAGTAAGAGTAATAGATATATAATAACGTAGATATAATAACGCAGCAACAACGCACGCGCGCGACGCACGACACACACACACACACACACACAACACACCACGACACACACAACACCACACACACACACACACACACACACACACACACACACATAGAACACTCATAGATTAGATAGTAATTATAATATAGCTAATATAATATATACTGTTAATTATAGAATAATAAGAATAATAAAAATATATAAGAACTATACAATATTAGCATAATGATAAAAGTGACACAACACACACACCACACACACACAAACACAGCAACACACAACAGCACAAACAAACAGCACCACACACACACACACAACGAGTAATATATGAATAAAATAAGATAATAGAAAAACATATAAGTAAGATAATACCGAGTAGAGTAAACAAGACCAGATAAGAATTGAAATAATATAGACATACAAGACACTCATGAACAGAAAATATAAACTATAGATCGAAAACTCAATAAATAGTAATAGTGTAAATAATATAAAACTGAGTATATCAATATAAAACTATAAACAATAATATATGGCATATAATAACTTACGTGAATATATATACAATACCTTATTACATACTATAGATATATAAGATCAGTAATAGTAATATAATAATATAAAATATAACATATAATAACATCTCATAATAAATATACGCACACACAACGCGCGACCACAACACAAACAACCACAAACCAACACACACCACACACCCAACACCACGCAGAATATATAGTAATTAAGTAAATATATAAGCATACCCAAAAATACTAAGTAATACACTACAATAAGATATAACGTAGAGAGATAAATAAATAATAAGAAAGCCTATAATACAAATACGCCCGCCACCCAGACGATATAACATATACACAACCATATGTAATCACACACAACACACACACACACACACACACAACCCACATACCACAACACAACAACAACCTATAAGAAAAAAGCGATATAAATAAAATAATAAAGAAATAATATAAATATAATTAAGAATAATATAAGCATATATAACTCACAGCACACCACACACACACACACACACACACACACAACACACACACAACACAACACACGAAATAAATATATATTAATAGTAATAATTAAGTGATAAATGAAATAATATAATATAACATACCACCACGAGATAATATATGAGATATGTATTATGTAGTATACATTATAGACATTTACATCTAAACTAATACATATTTGTGTTATGTGAGCGTGTGTGGATGTTGTACGCCTGACCTAAATGTAATATATGTGGTATGCATGATATGGTATTATATGTATATGCTTATCATAATATATATATAATAACCTATAGATCAGATATATAAATAGTAATATAGGATAGTATATATATTATTATTAATATAATATATATGTATAATATATATTACACGACACACACACAAACACACCACACACACACCAGCACACACACACACAACACACACCGAATTAAATACTAGATATAAGAGACTAAGATTATATAATTATATATGTATATATAATATATATAGTAGATATATAGAGTATATAGTAATGATGATATATACCTTTAGACTATAGAGAAATATGGATTAATATATAGTTATTATGTCTTATATACTGTGGTGTAGCTTACAATGTGTGGACAAAAAAGGCTGCGATTTGTTGTATATGTGTGTTTTATGTGTATATGTACAAGCACACACATAGTATATGTATCATATATGGTATACATGTAGAGTATACATAATATAATATATATTATAATATATAACTATATAGTATATATGGTAATATACACTAAGTAGATATACTACTATATATATATGTGTTGTGTGTGTGTGTGTG
>NW_020872959.1:0-2500 GCF_003789085.1 Penaeus vannamei | reverse complement strand
TGGGGTGGGTGGGGGAGGTAGGGAATTTTGGGGTGGTTGGGGGGTAGGATTTTTTGGGGTGAGTGGGGAGGTAGGAATTTTTTTGGGGTGGGTGGGGGAGGTAGGGAATTTTTTGGGATGGGTGGAGGAGGTAGGAATTTTTGGGGGTGAGTGGGGGAGGTAGGGAATTTTGGGGGTGGGGGAGGTAGGGAAGATTTGGGTGGGGGGATAGGAATTTTTGGGTGGGTGGGGAGGTAGGGAATTTTTTGGGTGGGTGGGGAGTAGGGAATTTTTAGGGTGGGTGGGGGAAGGTAGGGAATTTTTTGGGGGGGTGGAGGGGTAGGGAAGATTTCAACTTGGGGATGTATGTCTATTGATTACAGGTTTTCTTGTGAGGCTTCTGGGAAAGAATAAGGGCAAATAAATAATAAAAGGACGAAAAGATGAAGCAGCGAGGATAAGAAAAACAAAAGAAAGGAGAGAAGGACGAAGAAGATCAAGAGAACAAATGAAAAAAGGAGGAAGGACGAAGGAAAGGGAATCACCAACCGTGGGGAAAAAGGCGCCAAAAGGGGCCATTTTTACACCTAATTTGTGAAGATGATTAGCGAGGGCGGTGGGCGGGGCTATCGAGGTGCGTCACGTGACTCTTTCGGCGGGGCAGGGGGAAGGAGGGGAGGGGGGGGAGAGGGAAGGAGGGGGGGAGGGAAGGAGGGGGAAGAGTGGGTGAGGAAAGGAAGGGGAGGTTAAGGACAGAAGGACCAGGAATGGAATAAAGAGGGTGAGAGAGGGAGAGAGGATTAGGAGAAAAAGGATAAGGGGAGAGAAAGGATAAAAAGGGAATGGGAAGGAGAGGAGGAAAAAGGGAAGAAGGGGGTCGGCAATGGGAGAACGGGGAGATGAAAGGAAGGAAGATAAAAAAAGAGGAAGTGAAGGAAAAACAGCGAGAGGATGGGGATAAACGGGGAGAGACAAAAGGAAGGGAAGAGGAAGGAACAAATAACGAATAAAAAAAATCAAAGAAAGGAGTAAAGAAGAGAAAGTTACGAAGGAAGAAGGAAGAAGGAAACAACAAAAAAAAGAAAAAAAAAAAAAAAAAAAAAAAAAAAAAAAAAAAAACAATTACGTTCTCGTGTCGCCAAGTGGACGCTGTCACGCCCGCGCTGACGGAGGATCAGGTCTTCCGCCGCCCTCCGAAGCCACGCCCGCAGCTGGAGCGGAATGGCGTCGCTTCGGACTGGCGCTGAAGGCCTTTGTTTGGGAATGGGCGCGCGAAACAGACACACACTACACACACACAACACAATACGTATACATATTCATATACATACATATACATGCGCGCACACACACACACGTTAATTTATATATATATGTGTGTGTGTGTGTGTGTGTGTGTGTGTATGTGTGTGTGTGTGTGTGTGTGTGTGTGTATATATATATATGTATATATATATATATATATATATATATATATATATATATATATATATATATATATATAGAGAGAGAGAGAGAGAGAGAGAGAGAGAGAGAGAGAGAGAGAGAGAGAGAAAGAGGAGATAGTATTAATATATATATATATATATATATATATATATATATATATATATATATATATATATATATATATATATATATTATATATACATACATGCATATATAATATATATAATATATATATATATATATATATATATATTATATATATATATATATATATATGTGTGTGTGTGTGTGTGTGTGTGTGTGTGTGTGTGTGTGTGTGTGTGTGTGTGTGTGTGTGCGCGTGTGTGTATGCGTGTCTGTGTGTGTGTGTGTGTGAGCATATATCTATACATACATATTACCTCTCATCCTCGCCTTATAAAAGGCATATCCAACCCTGTTACAGCACAGACAATGCTTCGTCGCGTGAGGCATGTTAGTCTGAAATGACAACGTGCGAGTGTAACGAAGATGAGTGTCTCCCTAGTCACGTGACGCTTCGCAGCCTCTCTGAACAACTGCTGATAATAACCTCGATGATGCTTTGCTGTCGTTACGATCATAATTAGGGACGTCATTTCGTTGGTAATGATGTCAGTGGTGGCAGTGACATCAGTGTTAAGTCACGGTTTGATATTTCCTTTGGTGGGAGATAAGGAAATGTCATTTGGGAGAAATAAAAAAGCGTTTTTTAATTTTTTTTTTCGTTTGTTTGTTTATTTATCTATTTAATTATTTTATTGGACTAAAACCGGTTCATCAAGATATTTCACTGAGGGTTTGAGAATGTCAAATAACAGAGAATAAAATGGAAGAGGAAGAAGAGGAGAACGATGGCGAGGAGGAGCATGGGAAAAAGAAAGATGAAGAAAAGTAAGAAGAAGGAAAGGAAGAGAAAGAAGAAAAAGAGGAGGAACAGGAAAGAAAAGGTAAGAAAAAGAAGGGGGAGGAGAAGAAGAAGACGTAGAAATAGCAGTATTAGCCGTAATACTTGTAATAACAGCAGTAGAGGCAAAAGAGAAGAAAATGAAAG
>NW_020872958.1:1363778-1371278 GCF_003789085.1 Penaeus vannamei | reverse complement strand
GATTAAAGCCGAGTTGTAAAAAAGCACAAGTTTTTGTGTTCGGGAAAGTACTTAATCAAAGACACTGCCGGCAGCAGAGAGCGACGGCGCGCCTCTGTTGTTGAGACTAGCGTGACTTGGCAATTCTGTGGCGTGGTGTTATTATTGTTGTTGTTATCAGAATCGTTATCATCATTATCTACATCATCATCATCTTTTTCTTCTTATTATTATTATTGGATATAGTAGTTAATAGTAGCAAGTCATAGTATTTATCATCACCATTATCATCACTATTGTTTTCATTATTCGTGAAGAGAATAAAATGCAAGAAATTACCCGTCTGTTGTGTTGAAAACAAACGTCGTGATTTCCATAATTATCATCATAAAATATCAAATATAGCTCTTTGTATAGAGTGTCATAATCATAATCACCATTCAGTAAAGTGGGCGAAATTAGTTTCATATTAATACATAACAGGATACATGCCTTTAAATAATATCATTAGACTGAATGTAATGAAAAGAGATGGAATGGATTTATTTTTGCAATACTATCACAAAAAAAATGATACTCCATCCCCCCCCCCCCGCCCCCAAATAAAAAATGCATCAGTTATCAAAGATACAATACAAAAGTATGCTTGGAATTCTGTTGTGTATCAGCTAACGAAAGACTGCACATAAGCGTTGGTGGTGCTATTATACGTGTTCCGGCATTATTGTTCATTCTCTTTTTCGTTTTTCTTTTTCTTTTTTCGCGGTCTTTTCGTTTTCTGTTCGGGGAGCTCTCGTACATGGTCAGATTGGTAGGCATGTATATATATATTATTGCATTGGACATAGATCAAACAAAAAAAAAAGAACAGCCAGTCATTAGAGTTAACGCTGAGGATTCTGTACCAGCGTATCCTCCATTATCTCCCTCGAGGATCTCTCAGGTAAGTCCCATGACTGGAGAGGGTCTGTTATGTCATCAAGTGGCGTGAAGCAATTAACCACAGTAGCATAATTACCCATCTTCAGTCTGTTCAAGTGAAACACCATAGGGCGTTCACTGTATGGATGGGGAGTTCTGAAGTGTACCTGGAGGGAGTCACAACCAGTCTATATAAATACCATATAACTCTGCATTCCTATAAACCCTACAGTTTTAAAGGATTCTCCAGTGAGTGCCGACTGGGTCTGTGGTCAATCTCCTTGTCTTTGTTGATGAATCGCAACACAGGTCAGCAATGCAAGTTGGACTGCTGACGGCAGAAGACAAAACCCTCAGTTTCCAGGACTTTGCCAAGCTTTGAAGATTTCACTAATGGTATCGGTTACCAAGCCGTGGAGAACAAGCCAGATACCGCACTGAAGTCACCAGTACAACACGCATATCTCGTCGAAAGACATACCTGCCACAGAGGGGAGTTTCGTGTACAACCTCTCTTTCACATCAAAGTTGTGAAAATCGTACATGGCAATTAGGGACGTGGAGCGAAAAGGGTCCTCACTACCACTGTACGCTCATCAGTTACCTTGACTAGCAAAGGCAGGAATCTAATGGAGATGACTATGGATATTTAGATGGTGAATAACGTTGCGGCCTGCGCATTAAGAAGTGAAACCACCTTTATTATTCTTGCTGTTGCCTTTTTTTCCCTCTCTGAGATCATCTCTACACCTGCAGCAGTTTCAGTTCCCTCATTCATCCTGACTCTTGACGCAAGCCTCCGCCAAGAAAAAGTGAAATATAGGGCAGTCGCTCGGGGTGGGTGCTACCTCTGCCCCCTTCCCTGACCTCACTCCAGACGAAGGTCAGCAATGGGCTACAGATCCCCGTATGTAACCGCGTAGTTCCCGGAATCTTTGTTTCCACACGCCTCACGCTGGGTCGGTGTCTCCTTGGTCGCTGGTGTGGCGTGTCTTCCCTGCCCCTCAGACGCCGCCTGTTGGTTGCCTTGGGACTACAGCACGCCCCACGGCTGTCGGATGGGAAGGGAATTTACCCATTCGGCCAGTAGGTCTCTAGAGGAGGAGTCTAGCAGGAACTACCTCCGTAAAGAGAAAGATGGGGAAATATATATGGAAAATAATATACATATATACTCAGACACGTACACACACAGACGGTGAAAGTGTTTTTTTTCGAAATTGCAGAAAAAGGCTCGACCCTCAGGTGATAGAAAAAAACAATAACAATAAGGCCAAAACAGTAACTACATGTCTAACCTCTGTAATGTACGCTGATCATGTCAACTTCTATTAAACTCTCTCTCTCTCTCTCTCTCTCTCTCTCTCTCTCTCTCTCTCTCTCCTCTCTCTCTCTCTCTCTCTCTCTCCTCTCTCTCTCTCTCTTCTCTCTCTCTCTCTCTCTCTCTCTCTCTCTCTCTCTCTCTCTCTCTCTCTCTCTCTCTCTCTCTTCTCTCTCTCTCTCTCTCTCTCTCTCTCTCTCTCTCCCTCTCCCTCCCTGTCTCTATATCTTTATATCTAACTATCTAGATATTTGTACTGCACATCTCTACACATCTTTAATGTCATACTTGTAAACATTTTCAATATCTTTGCTGGCTATTTCTTATATAGTTATATTCTGAGAGTATCTAGAGAATTATATGCTTTCATAAATAATAGAAATTCTCCTCCAAAAAGCGTGATAAAAGAAAAGGAAAATTGTCCAATCAACAACTACCATAAAAGTAAATAGGGTGTTAAGCAAGCAATCCAATTAAGCCTTAATGTTAGGTGGGAAAAAGGACGAAAGATAATAAAATAAAACAGATAAAGAAAGAAAGATAGACGAAAGGGAAGAAGAAACATCCCTCTCTTTCTTTGTTTTCCTCTTTTTTTTGTTTATTTCATCTTCTTTCTCATTTCGTTTCGCCTTTCCTTAGGAATATGATAATGTAATAAGGCAGTATAAAAGACTATCAACTCTACCTTGTAAAGTATTCACAGCAAACACACTAAAATGAAACCATGAAATTCTCTCAACATCGGTTGGTTTGGGGGAGGGAGGGGGGGGGTAGTAGGAGGAGGGAGAATGAAGAGGAAGAGGAAGAGAGGAGGAGGAGGAGGAGGAGGAGAGGAGGAGGAGGAGGAGGAGGAGGAGGAGGAGCAGCAGCAGCAGCAGCAGCAGCAGCAGCAGCAGGAAAGAGGAGGGAAGAGAAGATGAAGAAGAAGAAGAAGAAGAAGAAGAAAGAAGAAGAAGAGAAGAAGAAAGAAGAAGAAGAAGAAGAAGAAGAAGAAGAAGAAGAAAAAGAAGAAGAAGAAGAAGAAGAAGAAGAAATAGAGTCGGAGAAAGACTAGGAGCATGAGGATGAGAAGATAAGGAGGAGGAGGAGGAGGGTAATGAAGAGGAAAGATGGGGACGGTGATAAAGATTAGTAGGAGTGAAAAGGAGGAGGAAGAGAAAGAGAAAGATTAGGATGAGGAAGATGAGAAGGATGAAACGATGCCCAAGGAGGGTGAGGATGAGGAGGATAAGAGAGGTATGAGGATGGGAGGTGAAGAGGTGCATGAGGAGGTTGAGGATGAGGAGGATAAAGAGAATGACGAGGAGAGAGAGAGCAGAGGATGAGATATAGATCAGGAAGAGGGTTGAGGAGGAGGAGGAGAAGGATGGAGAGAAAGGATGAGGATAAGGATGAGGACGAGGGTGTGGATGAGGAAGGGTGATGATGAGGATGAGGAAGAAGGAAAAGAACGATGAAGATGAGGGTAAGGAGGGTGGAGAGGAAGGATGAGGGTGAAAACGTGGATGGTGATGATGATGATGACGATGAGGAAGAGGAAGAGTATGTGGATGAAAAGAGGAGAATGAGGATGATGATGCGAATGAGGAGGATCGGATGATGAGGAAAGGTGTGGATAATAAATTCAAGAAGATAATGGTAACAATAACGTAATAGTGGATGATTATAGGTGTTAATATTAACAATCATAATAACTTCACTTTCTCGTTATTGTCACTTATCATTAGAAGCAACAGCAACTTGCAACTTGTTTATTCGGGTTGTTTATGTAACGCAATTAACGTGCCAAAAATCATGTCCTGCAAATCATTCATAGGGAATGAATATATGATAAGATGCAATTTCATACACGCTATAATGCAGACACACTTGTACATATTTAATAGAAGACGGCACACACCACACGCATAAACACATATGTAAAACACACAAACAGACAAAAAATACTCCCCACTCGCACACACACACACGTATGTAAAACACACAACACAGACATAAATACTCACCACTCGCACACACACACACATATGTAAACACACAAACACAGACATAAATACTGCACCAATCGAACACAGACACACATATGTAACACCCAGAACACATTATGTAACATCAACAAACACAGACATAAATATCACCAATCGCAACACACACACACATATGTAAACACACAAAACACAGCATACTACTCAGCACATGCGCACCACACAACATATGTAAACACACAAACACAGACATAATACTCACATATGTAAACACACAGACACACATATGTAAACACACAAACCAAGACATAAAATACTCACGCAATTCGCAACACACACACACATATGTAAACACACAAACACAGACTAAATACCACCACTCGCAACACACACACACATATGTAACACACAAACACAGACATATACTTCACCACTCGCAACATACACACAACATATGTAAACACACAAACACAGACATAAATACTATTCACACAACTGTACCATATGTAAAACACAACAAACACAGACTAAATACTTCACTCACAGCAGTGTCGCACACAGACACACATATGTAAACACACAAACACAGACATAAATACTCACAATCCCGAAAACGACAAGATAAATGTCAACAGTCACTAAAACACAGACAAAAAATACACAACACTCGCATACATTACACACGCAAAATACACATACACCACACACATTATATAAATAATCATATGTGTGTAAGTATGTGTATACACACACAAATAAAACACAAAAGCCAATGAAGATACAAGTCACATAAAAAGAAAAAAAAAATCATGCAAAACCTAACGACTCCCTATCATATCAAACAATTGTAAAAAAACACTTATCAATGAAATCATACCAAAGTCAATACAATCTGAAATCCATAGAAACTCTAGAATAAATATCAAAAGTTTTCAGCGGAGTAGGAGTGGCCTCAGTGTCACAGGGCGGAGTGATGCATCTTTTGCGAAGACCGTTCACTCCTTTTCGGCGAACTTTCGTATGGTGTGCGTCAAAACGTGAAAATTGGGGGCAACTATGTTATGTATGTATTAGTGTGGGTAACATACATACATACATATATATATATATATATATATATATATATATATTATATATATATATTATATATATGCCACAACACACACACACATATATTACACATACATACATACAATAACATATATATAATATACTATATATAATATATATATATATATATATATATATCTATATGATATATATATAGTATATATATATGTGTGTGTGTGTGTGTGTGTGTGTGTGTGTGTGTGTGTGTGTGTGTGTGTGTGTGTGTGTGTGTGTATACACCACAGGTTATATATATATTATACTAATAATATTTATAATAAATATATAAATAATATAAATATATATTATATATATATATAAATATATATATATATAATATTATATTATATATTCATATACACATATATATATGTATGTATGTATCTAACTATCTATCTATTTATCTATGTATGTATCTATCTATTTTCCTTTCTATATGTGTATCTGTCTATCTATATTGTGAGTGTGTGTGTGTGTGTGTGTGTGTGGTGTGTGCGTGGGTAGTGTGTGCATGTGAGTTTTCTCAAAAAAATTCCAGTTTACACGAAGCGCGATCCCCAAGTACAACACGTACCACCACTCCGAGATGGATGGATGCACGAACAGAAAAGGTATTGTGAAGAAAATTTGAATTCCCTTTTCTCAGACCAAATATCCCGATTAGAAAACACCTGAAAAAACATGAAATTTAGATTTTTGTATTTATTGAAATGCGAAGGATAGAATAAAAGTAATGACTAAAATAAATGAAATCATAATTAAGCTATTATCACAAACGTTTAATTAACTCTCTCTCTCTCTCTCTCTCTCTCTCACTTCTCTATGCATTATTGCCTCTCGTCCTCTCTGACTTCCCATCCTTTCTCTTTCTTTGTCTTTCTCATTTTTTCAGCCTCTCTATCTCCCTCCCTTCAGCCAGTAAAAAACAAGGTCATGCTTGCTAACACCAACCTGACCTTTGCTGACCTCTTGGGAAAAATAAGGTCACTATAGCCTGCTCTCGGACTGGATCTTGAACATACTGGAATGTCATCCTATCCCTTCGACTAGAGCTCGGGTCATGAGAGGTCACGGAAATGGTTGGGTCATGAGGGGAGGTTATTGTCGGCCTCGTTTCATGGAAGTGTCAAGTGGCGCGACCTGAGACGTCGAGCGGGGTTCATTTTTGTATTTTTATGGACAGATTGAATGTCAAGCACCTGCGTCGCCTGTCAGGAGGTGAAAGAGGCAGGTCGTTAAGAAGGGTAAGAAGTGTTCGTATACGCACACGCACGCATACACACACAAATACACGTACAGACACACACACAGATACACACAGACGCAGACACACAGAAACACACACACACACATACACTCACACACACAAACATTTATGTAAACATTCACTACCTGTCTGTCTGCCCTTGTCTCTCTCCTTTTCTTCCTAACTTTCTCTATCCCTTCATTTCTCTCTCCCTCCTTTCCTTTTCCTCTCCCTCCCTTCTTCTCTCTTTCCCTCTGTCTGTCTGTCTCTGCCTCTCTCTCTCTCTCTCTCTCTCTCTTTTTCTCCCTCCCCCCTACCCCCTTCCTCTCCCTCTCCCTCCCTTCCTCCCCTTCCCCCTCCCTCCCTTCCTCTCCCTCCCTTCTCCCCTTTCCCCTCCCTTCCTCCCTCTCCAACGTTCTTTCATCTTTTCCTCCTACACAGATTTCACTACCAACTGCCGGGAAGTTACTTTGTAAACACACTCGCCACTTTCCTCCACGTCAGTCAGGAACCGCTCCGAACGAGGTGTCGTATCACTCGCGGGAGAAAAAAGTCTTGTTTGTGCGTGTGTCTCCAATTCCAGGAGGTCAGGTTTGGCTTTCGTGCGAGGCTGTCGGGAATGGCCTTGATATATGGATTAGACCTTTTCAACGTCTGGGTAGACTCTCGTTTTTTGAGTTTTTGAATGTGGTTGTTGTTATTGTTGTTTTTTATTTATTGCTATTATCATTTGTTATTGTCAGTTCTCTTTCTTCTTCTTCTTATCATTATCATTACTTTTTACTATAATCATTGCCATTCTTCTTCTTTTTCTTCATATTATTATTATTATTATTATCATTATTATTATTATTATTATTATTATTATTATTATTATTATTATTGTTATTATTATTATTATTATTATTATTATTATTATATTATTATTTATTACTATT
>NW_020872958.1:1341278-1358778 GCF_003789085.1 Penaeus vannamei | reverse complement strand
GTAACAAATAACAAAGATAAACATGCCAGCATTTAGAAGTAAAACATGCAATTGCCACTTTTTTTTTTTTTTTCTTTTTTTTTACTGCATTTGTGACATAAAATCTTATGTCTGTCTGTCTGTCTGTCTGCTCTCGTCTCTCTCTCCTCTCTCTCTTCTCTCTCTCTCTCTCTCTCTCTCTCTCTCTCCTCTCTCTCTCCCTCTCCTCCCTCTCTCTCCTCTCCTCTCTCTCTCTCTCTCTCTCTCTCTCTCTCTCTCTCTCTCCTCTCTCTCTCTCTCTCTCTCGTCCTCTCCTCTCTCTCTCTCTCCTCCTCTCTCCATCTCCTCTCTCTCTCTCTCTCTCCTCTCCTCTCTCTCTCTCTCTCTCTCGCTCTCTCTCTCTCTCCTCTCGTCTCTCTCTCTCGTCTGCTCTCTCTCCTCATCTCTCTCTCTCTCTTCCTCTCTCTCTCTCTCCTCCTCTCTCTCTCGTCTCTCATCTCTCCTCTCTCTCTCTCTCTCTCCTCCTCTCCTCTCTCCTCTCTCCTCCTCTCTCTCTCTCTCTCTCTCTCTCTCTCTCTCTCTCTCCTCTCTCTCTCTCTCCTCTCCCCTCTCTTCTCTCCTCTCTCTCCCTCTCTCTCTCTCACTCTCCTCTCTCTCTCCTCGTCTCTCTCTCCTCTCTCTCTCTCTCTCTCTCTCTCTCTTCTCCTCCTCTCTCTCTCTCTCCTCTCTCTCTCTCTCTCTCTCTCTCTCTCTCTCCTCTCTCTCTCTCTCTCCCTCTCTTCTCTCCTCTCTCTCCCTTCCTCTCATTCATAACCCATAGCCTGCATTATAATTGGTCAATTCATTTCCATAATTCGATCACCATTATTACAAAAAGAATGGTGATGATAAAGAGAATTCACTTCCGAGAGTTGGCGGCCCTGTCTGAACACCCTTTATACTCTCTCCCTCTTACACTCACTCTCCCTTTCTCCTCTTCCTTTCCCTCCTTATTCCATTCCCTATTAGACCTCCTTCTTATCTTTCTTTCCCCCTTATTCTCCCTTTCTTCCTTCCCTCTTCTTCTACTACCGCGTTCCACATCCCCCTCTCCTTGACCCCCCCCACCCTCTCCCCCCTTATATCACCCTCCCTCTTACACTCACTCTCCCTTTCCTCCTCTTCCATTCCCTCCTTATTCCATTCCCTATGAGACCTCCTTCTGATCTGTTCTTTCTCCCCTTATTCTCCCTTTTCCTTCCTCTTCCTACCCGCGTTCCATCCCCCCTCTCCCTCCTTATTCCATTCCCTATTAGACCTCCTCTGATCTCTCTTTCCCCCTATTTCTCCCTTTCTTCCTTCCTCCTCTTCTACCGCGTTCCACCCCCTCTCCTTGACCCCCCCACCCTCTCCCCCCTTTATAATCCCCTCCCTCTTACACTCACTCTCCCTTTCCCTCTTCCTTTCCCTCCTTTATTCCATTCCCTATGAGATCTCCCTTCTTATCTGTCTCTCTCCCCTTATTCCTCCCCTTTCTTCCTTCCTCCTCTTTCTACCGCGTTCCATCCCCCCTCTCCCCCTGCCCCCCCTCTCCCCCCCTTTATATTCCCCTCCCTTTACACTCACTCTCCCTTTCTCCTCTCCTTTCCCTCCTTATTCCATTCCCTATGAACCTTCCTCTGATCTTTCTATCTCTCCCTTATTCCCCTTTCTTCCTTCCTCTTTCTACCGCGTTCCCATCCCCCTCTCCCCCTCTCTCCCCCACCCTCCCCCGTAATTGCAAAGATCTCCTCGTTCCCCCCTCTCCCCTCCCCCCTCCCCACTCCCCTCCCCCGGTAATTGCATGATCTCCCTATATATCAAATTTCAAACGTGATCTGGAGCGGTGCTTTCGCCTGATTGCCTGCTTGGCTGGTGACGTCATGAATAGGGTGACGTCATGATATGGTGACGTCATGATAGGGTGACGTCATGAATTGGGTGACGTCACAGTTGGGTGGTGGGGTTCCTGACGTCACCAATGGGTGGTTGGGTTCTGACGTCACGCCTCTCATTCCAGGTCAGATTACGTCACAGCTCTCATTCCAGGTCAAATAACGTCAACTTCTTTCCAGGTCAAGGTATGTCACAATCCATCCAGGTCAGTCACACTCACTCCAGGTCAGATGACGTCACATTCTCATTCAGATTGAAGTCACACGTCACAGATGATGACGCCACACCTCTCAATTCCAGATCAGATGACGTCACACCTCTCATTCCAGATCAGATGACGTCAGATCAGATGACGTCACACCTCCCATCCAGATCAGATGACGTCACACCTCAATTCCAGATCAGATGACGTCACACTTATTCCAGATCAGATGACGTCACACCTCTCAATTCCAGATCAGATGACGTCACACCTCCCATTCCAGATCAGATGACGTCACACCTCCCATCCCAGATCAGATGACGTCACACCTCTCAATTCCAGATCAGATGACGTCACACCTCCCATTCCAGATCAGATGACGTCACACCTCCCATTCCAGATCAGATGACGTCACACTTCTCGTTCCAGTCAGATGACGTCACACCTCTCAATTCCAGATCAGATGACGTCACACTCCAATTCCAGATCAGATGACGTCACACCTCTCAATTCCAGATCAGATGACGTCACACCTCGGATCAGATGACGTCACACCTCCCATTCCAGATCAGATGACGTCCACACCTCCCATTCCAGATCAGATGACGTCACACCTCCCATTCCAGATCAGATGACGTCACACAATCCAGATCAGATGACGTCACACCTCAATTCCAGATCAGATGACGTCACACCTTCAATTCCAGATCAGATGACGTCACACCTCTCAATTCCAGATCAGATGACGTCACACCTCCCAGATCAGATGACGTCACACCTCCATTCCGTCACACCTCTCAATTCCAGATCAGATGACGTCACACCTCTCATTCCAGATCAGATGACGTCACACCTCAATTCCAGATCAGTCACAGAGATCAGATGACGTCACACCTCTCCATTCCAGATCAGATGACGTCACACCTCCCAATTCCAGATCAGATGACGTCACACCTCTCAATTCCAGATCAGATGACGTCACACCTCCCATTCCAGATCAGATGACGTCACACCTCTCAATTCCAGATCAGATGACGTCACACCTCTCAATTCCAGATCAGATGACGTCACACCTCTCAATTCCAGATCAGATGACGTCACACCTCTCAATTCCAGATCAGATGACGTCACACCTCTCAATTCCAGATCAGATGACGTCACACCTCCCATTCCAGATCAGATGACGTCACACCTCTCATTCCAGATCAGATGACGTCACACCTCTCAATTCCAGATCAGATGACGTCACACCTCTCCCAGATCAGACGTCACACCTCTCAATTCCAGATCAGATGACGTCACACCTCCCAGATGACGTCACAGATCAGATGACGTTCACACCTCTCAATCCAGATCAATGACGTCACACCTCCCATCCCAGATCAGATGACATCACACTTCTCAATTCCAGATCAGATGACGTCACACTTCTCGTTCCAGGTCAGGCGATGGCATGGCTGTCGCGGCGGGGTACACGGGCGAGGTCATGTACCTGCTGCCCTTCACCGCCCCCGGGAGAGCTGACCTCGAGCCAAGGGCGACGGAGATACTCGTGCAGGTGAGAAGGAGGGAGGGGAAGGGAGGGGAGGAAGAGAGGGAGAGGGAGAGAGGAAAGGGGGGGAGGGAGAAGGGGGTAAGGAGAAGGGGGAGAAAGAGTCACGAGAGGGGTAGGAGAAAGGGGAGAGAGAGAGAGAGAGAGGAAGGGGGGAAGGAGAGGAAGCACGAGAGGGGCAGGGAGGGGAAGGAGAAGGAGGTCACGAGTCAGAGGGGCAGGGAGAGGGGGAAGGAGGGGGGGGAAGGTCATGAGAGAGGGAGAGGGGGAAGGAGAAGGGGGGAGAGGTCACGAGAGGGACAGGGAGAGGAAGTAAGGGTAGGGAGGGGAAATAGGGAGAGGGGAAGGGGGAGAGTTAAGGAGAGGGAGTAGGAAGAGGGGGATAAGGAGAGAAGTAAGGGAAATAAGGATAAGGAGGAAGGGAGGAGGGAAAGGGTGAAGAGCAGGAATAGGAAGAGGAGGGAGGGAGGCATTGGTAGGGAGAGGGACAAGCAGGGTAGGTGGATAGATAGGAAGAGAGAATAGGAGGAGGAGGGCCATAGAAGGGAATGGATAAAGGTAGGAGAGGAAAATGGGGAAGGGAACATGGAAGGAAAGGGAGGGAGGGAGAAAGGAGGACAGGGAGATGGGATAGGGTAGGGAAAAAAGAGAGGGCGGAAGGGCCGGAGAATGGAATGAAGAGAAGAAGGGATAGAGAGGACAGAAGAGAGAGGAGGAGGAGGTCGAAGAGGAGGAAAGGTCACGGAAGGATAGGAATAAAAGAAGGTAGAGGTATTATCATCATCATTTAATCATTACCATGACTATTATCATTATCATCTTAATCATCATAATTTCCATCTGGGGACTGGGAGAAGCTCCAAGGGAGTCCGAGGTAAGAAAGTCTACATTATCATCATTATTTTCATTGTCATTATTTTCTCAGTACTATCAACCATTATTCTTATCACTAACAATAATATTATCATCCTTGTTCTCATTACTATCATTGTCATCATCATTTTTATAATCATTATCACCAGCAATAATACCATTTACTATTCATCATCATCATCAATATTACCATTACTATCACCATTGCCATCATCAATATTCTCATCACTATCATCAGTATTAGTGATTCATCTTTTTCTTTTCCTCTAACCTAACCTAACCTAAACCAAACCTAACCTAACCTACCCCTAACCTAACCTAACCTAACCTAACCTAACCTAACCTACCTAACCTAACCTAAACCTAACCTACCTAACCTAACCTAACCTAACCTAACCTAACCTAACCTAACCTAACCTAACCTACCTAACCTAACCTAAACCTAAACCTAACTAACCTAAACCTAACCTAACCTAACCCTACCTAACCTAACCTAAACCTAACCCTAACCTAAACCTAACCTAACCTAACCTAACCTAACCTAACCTAAACCTAAACCTAACCTAACCTAACCTAACCTAACCTAACCTAACCTAACCTAACCTAACCTAACCTAACCTAACCTAACCCCTAACCTAACCTAAAACCTAACCAACCTAACCTAAACCTAAAACCTAACCTAACCTAACCTAACCTAACCTAAACCTAACCCAACCTAACCTAACCTAACCTAACCTAACCTAACCTAAAACCTAAACCTAACCCAACCCAAACCTAAACCCAACCCAACCTAACCCTAACCAACCCAACCTACCTAACCTAACCTAACCTAACCTAACCTAACCAACCTAACCTAACCTAACCTAAACCTAACCAACCTAACCAACCTAACCTAACCTAACCTAACCTAACCTAACCTAACCTAAACCTAACCAAACCCAACCCAACCTAACCCAACCCAACCCAACCCAACCTAACCCAACCTAACCTAACCCAACCTAACCTAACCTAACCTAACCTAACCTAACCTAACCTAACCTAACCTAACCTAACCTAACCTAACCTAACCTAACCTAACCTAACCTAAAACCTAAACCTAACCCCTAACCTAAACCTAACCCAACCTAACCTAAACCTAACCTAACCTAACCTAACCTAACCTAACCTAAAACCTAACCTAACCTAACCTAACCTAACCTAAACCTAAACCTAACCTAACCTAACCTAACCTAAACCTAAAACCTAAACCTAACCTAACCAACCTAACCTAACCTAACCTAACCTAACCAACCCAACCTAACCTAACCTAACCTAACCTAACCTAACCTAACCCCCAAACCCAACCCAACCCAACCCAACCCAACCTAACCAAACCTAACCTAACCCAAACCCCTAACCTAACCTAACCTAACCCAAACCCAACCCAACCCAACCCAACCCAACCCAACCCAACCCCTAACCCAACCCAACCCAACCCAACCCAACCCAACCCACCCAACCCAACCCAACCCAACCCAACCCAACCCAACCCAACCCAACCCAAACCTAACCTAACCTAACCTGACCTGACCTCCCCCCCAGGACGCGGTGTTGACCTGCGTGTGCGAGTCGGTGGTGTGGTTCACGGTCAAGAGCTTCACCCGCAGGAAGGTCATCACCAACAGCAGACAGCTCTCTCACCAGAAGCTCAATATTGGAAAGCTCAATTTACGCTCCTCTGATTTGAAGAAGTCGTCTTGATAGTCTTTTGTTTTTTTACGTTAATTTGTGTTTTGCGTTTTGTTTTTTGTTGTGTTTTTTTTGTTTTTTGTTTTTTGTTTTTTTGTTTTTGTTTTCGTTTGTTTACGTTGATTTGTTTTTTGTTGTGTTTTTTTTTTGTTTTTTTTGTTGTGTTTTTTACGTTAATTTGTTTTGTTTTTTTTGTTTGTGTGTTTTTGTTTTTGTTTTACGTTAATGTTTTTTTGTTGTGTTTTTTTTACGTTATTTGTTTTTGTGTTGTGTTTTTTTTACGTTATTTGTTTTTGTTGTTGTGTTTTTTGTTTTTGTTTTTTTGCTGTTTTTTTACGTTTTTGCTTTTGTTGTGGTGTTTTTTTTCGTTCGTTTTCGTTCTTTTGTTTTCTTTCTTATTTATTTTTTTCTCTCTCTCTTGTTTTTTTTTTCCTTTTCTTGTTTCTTCTTTTCTTGTCTCATCTTCCTCGTCTCTCTCTTTTCCTTCTTCTTTTCTCTCTATCGTCATATTTCATTTCTCTTAGTTTTTCATTTTCCTCATTTCTCCCTTCCTCTTCTCCTTCCCTATCTTGCCCTTATTTTTATTTGAAATCGACTTTCCGTTTTCTTTCACGTATTATTGTTTTTGGTTTTGTTTATTGTAGAGACATATTGTGGCTTTATTGTTGGTTTGTGAAGTGTGTATTCTGTAGTACGTAATAGCGTTTTACATTTGTAAAAGTTGACATTCCATTAATTGTGTTGATTGATGCACAAGGGTCAGTAAAATGTAAAATAAATGAGGTGAAGAAACGGAGATACTGTAAGAAAAAGATTCGGAATCTGTTCCCCAAATCCTCTTTTGTTTTTCTTCACGTGGGATCGAATCCTGTTTTATACCATATTGCCATTCGAAGTTGAGAGAAAAAATAATCCTTTTCTTACGGTACCTGTTGTTTTGTTCGACATCAAATGCTGTTTACAATCAAGCCTTTTAGATAAGAAAATCATATATGATCTTTAAAAAAAAATCTTGCCGATAAAAAGGTTGTAATACTTCCCTCTGTATTCATATTAAAATGCGAGGCCTTATACAGTACTTATAGTGGATCTATATAACCAGTTGTTACATCTTGTCCATAAAGATAAAGATCTTTCGAAGAAGAAGAAGAAGAGGAAGAAGAGATGAGAAGGAAGTAGAGAAGAAAAAGAAAGAGGAAGTAAGAAGTAAAGAAGAAGAGGAAGGAAGGAGAAGAGAGGAAAAAGAAGAACAAGAAGTATAAGTATATAAGAGAAGAAGAAGGAAAGAAGGAAAAATAGAAGTAAAAGGAAGAAGAAGAGGAAGAAGAAGAAGGAGAAGGAAAAAAAAAGAAAAAGAAGAAGAAGAAGAAGAAGGAGGAGAATTAGAAGAGGAAGAAGGAAGGATAACAATGTATGCCTTTCAGATTCTCCTTGTGCGCAAAAGCCTCCTCTTCTCAGAAAGATGATCTTCAACGTTAACCCTTTCCTGTTCCTAATTAAATAACAGATTCTGAAACCAATACTTTAGTCAGATTTATGTGGAATCACTAGCTAAGAAGTTTCGTGCAAGAGGTTTAAAGATGCGAAGCCAAAATCAATATTCCATTGATTTTCATATATTGACAGAAATTTTGGAAACCTTGTAAGAATTTACACCCACACACCCTCACATGCACACACACACGCGCGCGCACACACACACACACACACACACACACACACACACACACACACACACACACACACACACACACACACACACACACACATATATATATATATATATATATATATATATATATATATATATATATATATATATATATATATATATATATATATATATGTCTACATACATATATAAAAGTACGAAGAAAGAACATGTGACAAATATAAAAATAATCATCAGAGCCGTATTGAACATTTCCATTTTTCATCGATCTTTCTCGAACGCTAATATGGCTAAATGATAATAAATTTGCACAAATAATGATTTTGGCAATTACCCGGAGCTGCTAATAGACCAATGGTAGAAATATTTGCTGATCATACTGAGATTTTTTGCGAATGCTTAAAAATATAGTGCGTGGTTGGATAGTCTCAAAATACATCGTTATTTCAAACGACCCTTTTTGATTTTCTTTTTCATTCGATGTAATGTGATACTTTGTCGAAAAAAGCAGAGGATATGAAATCAAAAGAAATCCTCGGTATATTTTCTGATAACCTTTCGTAAATTTCGAAAACTGATTCGTCAAATTTTCAAAGAAGTTTTGTAAGTCCGAAATATATTTAGGCTCGGGGTCTGTTCCCGAATTTTGCCCCAAAAAGAAAAACGGTTTTGGCTAAATCAAATTTCTCATTCCCGATTTTTCCTCTTTTCTTACTTTTTATGTTTCCATTCACCTGAGAAAACTGTCACTTTGTAGGAATGAATCAAAAACAGCAAACAAATAAAATATTCAAACAGATGTGTACTCTTTTAATATCACTGAAACTTTTATAGAATTTTATAATTCGTCTAAAAAATATCTGACGTGTCTCACACGCGCGTACACTTATATGCATACATCCATACACAAATACATACGTGCACACACGTGGGCACGTGTGTGTGTGTGTGTGTGCGTGCGTGCGTGTGCATGTGCATACATCCACACACAAATACATACGTGCACACACGTGGGCTGTGTGTGTGTGTGTGCGTGCGTGTGTATGTGTGCGTGCGTGTGTGTATGTGTGTGTGTGTGTGTGTGTGTGTGTGTGTGTGTGTTGTGTGTGTGTGTGTGTGTGTGTGTGTGTGTGTGTGTGTGTGTGTGCGTGTGTGTGTGTGTGTCATGCTTTTGTGTGTTTGCATGGATGGATGGATGTATAAAGTGAACAATATAACAATAAAAACTAATGAAAAAACGCATCAGATCTGATTTCATCATCCCATGGAAAAGGAGACCAGCTGAGGATTCTTGATTACTACTATGCAGTCCGCTATGTCTTGCAATTGCACGTTGATATCAGCATGGGCCGAGGAAGTAGGCTTTTAGCGATAATGGTAATTAATAACGGTAATAGTTATACCAATGATGATTAAAATGATTATAAGGACTTATTATGGTGACGTTGATAAAGATAACAGCAAAAATGTGATGATAAAGATGATAACAAAATTTAATAATACAACTATAATGATGATACTATTACTATAATGATAATAATATAATATAATATATAATTTGACAAAAGTCAGTAACATTCTTTTCTTCTATTGATACAAATTTGTAGCGAAATTTGGGTATTTTTGAGTTTAATTATTCTCTCCAAAGCTTTAATCTATCTGTTTATCTATGATGTAAATTTAATAAGACAACCAACCCTTAAACATTCAGTTGACCTCTATCGTTATCAGTGATTTCATCTGCTCTAATATTTTGTTTTTATCTCAGTTGCAAAAGGTGTCTCCTGTATGGAATTCCACTGCTTTTGGGTCTCGCTGTTGTTCGATTCGACTCTGTCCCTGTGTGAAGCTAGGTCTTTCAGAGGTCCTCAGTGTAAACGAATCGGAAGCTGTACATTTCTGTCGCAGTCTTCCGTGTTTACATTCATCGGAGGAGGCAGCCGATTCGCACCTGCCTCGCCCGAGTCTGGTTGACCCAAGGTGACCTACATCTCCCCCTCGAGCAAGCCCTTTGTCTAGGCTGACACGAACATACCTCAGAGCCAGCATAAAAAGGACACGGTCGTTGGACAAGAGAGGAGAGCAGACGGCGACGCGGCAGACGGCAGACAGACGACGGTCGTGCTCGTCACCGCTCCGCCCTCGTCACCCGGGGCACGGGTCTCTCGTGGAGTCACACATCTACCTCCCCTAACAAACCCTCCAGCAAAGTTCCCTTTCATTCACCTGCTCTCCATCCTGCAACTTCTTACGTTCACACTCAGACCCAATGTTTTGCCAGTTTAAGCCTTCATCTATGACACGACCGTCGACTTATTCAGACTGCATTCTATCCCATTATTGTAGTGCATATAAGTGAATATATCGATGCCTATGCTATAGATGTAAGCTTAGACTAACAAAATATTTAATAAACAATTGGTCTGTCAACATCACTGGACACGAACTGTGTTTCTCTGCCTCTGCTGTCTCGACACACTAAAGAATGCATCCTAGCCTTCTGTGACACTCCGACTCTCTGCTTTTATTAATATAACGCGAATGTTTTATATTTGCATACAGTTATCATATTCCCTTGACACTGTGTACAAGCTACTGAAAAACTCTGGGTAAAGTGGAACTGTACGTTAGGTCAACTTCGGTTAAGTTTCTACATGTTCTTATCTGCCTGAATAAAAGACAAGAAATAATCAACTGCAAAATATTTATGGAAACAGTTCAAAATCGCTCGTGTTTATATACATTATGTATATGTATATATATATATATATATATATATATATATATATATATATATATATATATATATATATATATATATATATATATATCCCTATTTTTCTGTGATGAACATTGCCGTTTTTTCATTTCACTTAATACAATACAATGACTATGACGGATATGATTATGCTATATCTGTGTCCGGTTTTATTTAAGTATAAGATCAATAATAAATGTTCTGGATAAAGATGGATTAAAAGGGAAATCTTAGTAAATGCAATAAAATATTCTAGATATTTGGTCTGCTTTTGCGCACGAACACACGCACACAACACACACAATATATGTCGATGTTTTTACGTCTATCGGTGATAATGTTTCAATATAAAATGGTTTTACGGATTATTCTGAGGGGTTCAATGATTTGCCTTGTTCCTAGAGACAAAATACTAATGCATTTTGCAATCAAATACCAAGTACTCAAGGTTGCTATAAAATATTAAGAATATAGTCGTCCCCCCTCATTTACTAAATAATCTGCATTTCCTCAGTAAAGCAAATGTAGACGATACAATAGGGTACGCTAAATAATGAAAATACTAATTAATCCCGTAAAAACTCTGCTACAAAATGTTTCTTTATAAAATGCAAAAACCCTTTCTTGATATGTGTCTCATTTCATATCCATTTCTTCTCTTTAACATATACGCTACCCATTAAAGTGTGTCTTAACTGCCATCTGATTAATGATTATCAAAACAACTAAACTTGTATGTCTTTTTAATAACAAAATAATGGACCTTAACATTATTCATAACTGTATATACACAATGGCTGATTATTTTGGACCGGAATCTGAGTTTCCATAATGGCATGAGTCAATAAATATGACCAACACATTTTATTAAAGTAATATATTCGCAAGAATAACCTACACTTACATTAGGTAATTAAAATTCATGATAATTGTATAATTCTGGCTGATAATTCTCAACAGTTTAGCAATGCCAAGTGGGTCTGAAAAAATAGACCAAAACGAGAATAAAGTAAAAAGAAATATCTAAAAAAAACAAAAATAATAAAAGATATCCTGCCTGTAAACATGACTTTTAAGCATAACAGGTAAATGCAACTTAAATCATGAAAAACACAATAAAAAGCAAGATATTTTATTTCTGTTTCGATCGTTTATAGAATACAAGATACATAATATAGTGTGGCGTATTCACATATTCCTATACAGGTTTAATTACAGGAATAACATGCGTGTCACTGGAAATGCGTTACATCTTCGAGAAAAGTAACACCTCTCTGAGAAAAATAATATATATATATAATACCACCGCAAAGTTCACTGTTCACCTCGTCCTCCGAATAATGAGAAAACCTAAGAAAGCCCTTGGTCACATAGCTAAGATGCCAAGTTTATAAATCGGCCGCGTTGTGGGCGGAGATGCTGGGGTTGTTGATTTCCTCGCCCAGTTCCTCGAGCAGCTCCTTGCGGTAATCGTCGAAGCCGCCGTCGATCTCGTTGATGGTCTGCTCCTCGATGACCCACAGCGTGCAGTCGGTGTCACGGATGAGGCGCTCGTCGTGAGACACGATGATCACGCCGCCCTGGAAGTCGCTGATGGCCTCCGCGAGGGCGTCGATGCTCTCGATGTCGAGGTTGTTGGTGGGCTCGTCGAGGATGAGGACGTCGGGCGAGGAGAGGCAGAGCTCAGCCAGGGCCACGCGCGCCTCCCCGAGTCCTTGTTCTTGATGGTGTGTGTGCGTGGGATGCCAGTCCAAACGTGCCCAAAGCCTTCCTCGCCTTCTCGTACTGCAGGTTGAACAGACGCATGAGATACTCGGAAGGCGATTCCTCAGCCGTCAGGTGCTCGCCGGAGTGCTGATCGTAGCGGCCGATCTTGAGGCGGTGGTTCTTGCGCACCTCGCCCTCCATGGGAGTTAGGTCGCTCACCAGCAGCTTCAAGAACGTTGACTTACCCACTCCATTAGGGCCGACAATGGCCACTCTGCTATCCATGTCGATACCGAAGTCGACTTCCTTAAACAAGGGCTTGTGGCCGGGGTACCAAAAGCTAACATTATAAAGACCGAGGATTGGAGGTTGCAACGGGGGCGGCTCTGGGAACTTGAACTTCACTATGTACTCCTGCGGCTTCTCTAACAACTCCGTGGGGCCGTCCTCGTCGTCGTTCTTCTTGCTCTTGGCCCTGTTCTTCTCCTGCTTGCGAGTCAGCGCTTCCTTCGACTTCTTTTCCTGTGGACAGATGCGGTAAACGAGTTAACATTTTGCTTTAGAGTCATACCCTTTGTGTTACTAACATATGAAATCTTGAGTTATGACTACACCTAGACGAAAGGTAATAACACTTACAGCTTGTTTCTTAGTGGCTCCTGAAGACTTCATCTCCTTGATTCTCTTCTCTTGCTTTTCGTAGGCCTTCAGTTGCTCTCTTCTCTTTTGCACCAACATCTGTTTGGCAAAAAGAAACCGTTATGAGTGGATTGCATACAGCATATTGCAATGTTTACACAAAAAGAAATACACAAGCATGCACACCCACACATGTAGCAATATCTGATTGGACTCCAACTTCTGTAACTTATTCGTTAAAGATAAAATTTCAGATGAAGCATGGTGATGTTTGGGTAGTAGCTTCAAAGTCCAATCTGGCTTCTCTGGCTCAAGGCCAGCCTTCTGAGGTATCATTCCCAGTGCTAGGAACTGGGCTTTGGACATAATTTGATATCCATCATCAGTGAAATATTTGCCAATCTAATAACATTAATTTTATACAATACATTCAATGGTGTGTAAAGAGGACTAACTTCTTTTTGTCTTGAAATTGGTAATGATTTCAATTACATATATAATCCTCAAATTCAAGAATAGCCTTGTGTAAGGTTAGACATTTACCAAACCAACTAAATTTCCAAAATCATCCTTGGATTTATAAAATGATGAACAAGTACAAACAACCATCCTCTCAACTAAAATTCATCAGAAAGAGAGACAAACAGAGACACACACAGACAGACGCAGACAGCCAGACACACAAAGTACTACCTCTACTCACCTTCTTGAACATAGAATAATTTCCCTTATAGTAATGAAGTTTATGCTGGTCTAAGTGAATAATGTCTGTGCACACGTGTCGAGAAAGACTGGTCGTAGAGACTACCAAGGCTTCTTCCATCCCTGTAAGGAGATATTTAGAGGATTATTTCCGTTACCTACTTTACCAATGGCTGTTGATAAAGTAAATGAAAGTAAAACTGAAATGAATAATACAAATAAGAACGTGTAATAGTACGTAAAATAAATAAAAAAATAAATAAATAAAAATAAATAAAATAAACAAAAGTGAAAAGGAAGTTGGAAAGTTAACTCTAGATACAAATACAGACGCCTTTAATGAGCATGTATATATTTGACATTCCACACAGTATCTTAGCATCAAGAAAGGAAAAAAGAAAAAAAGAGTGCTGTAAGTTGTCACACATATGGCCAAATAATATTAGTGTATGTTTATGTTTCGACATGTGCAGTCAACAATAGACATACTGTAAAAATAGTTACCTACCACTACTTCATTTTCATATTTCTCATCCTTTGAGGTTTCTCATTACACTCTCAGGAAAATGAAAAAAGAAAAAAATACCGTGGATGTACATCAACAAAAAGGGGATTGAGTGACAGAAGAGAAGAGAAGCGAAGAAGAGAAAAGAAAAGCAAGAAAAAAATCACCTGCAGGTAGTTATCAAGCCAGATGACGGCATTGAGATCCAAGTGGTTGGTAGGTTCGTCAAGCATGAGCAGTGTGGGTTCGATGAAGAGGGCCCTGGCTAGAGAAACTCTCATACGCCAGCCTCCAGAGAAGTTTTTGGTGGCACGCCCCTGCATTTCTCGTGTGAAGCCCAGACCAGCTAAGATTCTGTGATGGGATGGAGAGAAGATTTAGCATTGAATTTCATTTTATTTCATTTTATTTCATCTTCCATAGAATTCATATGGAAATATCTGAAACAGAGCCAACTTAAGGAAAATCAAAGAGGAAAATATAAAAGTACGAAGCACCTACCTCCTGGCCTTGGGCTCAGCCTTATCGGCATCAATGGCCTTGAGCTCGTCATAAACCTCCTGAAGCTCATCCATGTCCACGTTTTTGCTCTTCTTCTTCATGTCGGCCTCTAGCTGGTCCCTCCGCTTGATGAGGTCCAGGCGCTTCTGGTCCGCTTGGAGAACCACATCAATGGCAGGTGTGTCGTCCGCAATAACTTCCTGCAGGGGAAGGAGGGAGGGTTCTTGAGAGAAGTTACTAATATACACAAGCAAATACTGACATACAAGCCATCTTCCAAGCACACTCAGAAAAAGGAGTGCACATAAATGTACACAGCCACACGTACACAAATCAAAGGTGGGGCAGTATTACCTATAGAAAAGGGTAAACTAAACTAAATTTTCAAAAAGTAGGGAGAGTCAAAGCTTTTACAACTGCTACTACTACTAGTAGAATGAAAACAACAACTCATTCAAGAAATCTGGACTTGACTGATCCACAATAACATGTGCTTCACCCTCTGGCACTGTTCACTTTCTAATAAGAGACTTTTTATTCATGACATAATCAGTTCCTGAAAACCCTGTGTAGTGACAGTGGCTATGGTTGCATTGTCAGCACTGTAGTTAGGACTGAAAGATATGCCCCCCTAAAACCTTAAGGCTTTACTATATTTGAAAAAAAGAAAAAGGAAGGAGGAAAAGAAAAAGAAAAACACAGCACATCCAGGGATTTGACAATATCATTCACTTTCTGCAACTATCTATTTGATAAGCTTTACTTAGCACCCTACAATCATATAAAAGAATTACCTGATATATGAAAAAAAGCACCATAAGGTTACCTGTTCACAGTAAAGAACGTCAATGTTTGGAGGAATGTTGAGCGCTCTCGACTGGATGTGACGCAGGAGGGTGGTCTTGCCGTGTCTGTAATGTAGACGATGAATGTAAATTCTTGAGTACTTTTCTTCGAAAAAAAAAAAAAAAAATTAAAAAGTTCGAGACAACAGACAAATAAGAAATAATGTTCGGAGCCAGAAAAAAAGTCTAGGAGCCAGACACAATGAAAAGAAAAATAAATAAAACTCCATAATATGCATCAAAACCAAACATGAACACACTTTTTATTTGTTTGAAAGCTGAAACAATCATCTTCATGGATCTAAATTCGTAAGACAAATCTCATACCATTCCATAAAAGACTAAAAATACTACAAACAAAAGACAAAAAGGATCATGTTCTGAATAAGCAGTTTCTCACTACCTCACTGTATATATAAATCTATATATGTAATATTATTATATATGTATATATTCTATATTGTGTATTATATATTATATATATATATATATGATATATATATATATCTATATGTGATATATATATATGTTATATATATTTATTTGTGTTATATTGTATGTGTATATATATATATTTATATATATATATTATCTATATATTATATTATATTATATATCTATATATATCTATTCTATTATCTATCTATCTATCTATAGCTATTTCTCTACATTACACAAGAGGAGGCTTCAAAAATTTGTGGAAAAAGTCCATAACTAAAAATAGTTTTGCAGGATTTTTTCTCAATGCACCTGAACATTCTTGTACCAATGTGTTATAACATATTCAAACATGAACCCTTAAATGCAGGTAATAACACAGGCACCTTTCAAGTAATATGGAATCCACCAAAATCGTGACCAGAACAAACAAAGTTCACGGTGAAACTTGGTTGGGAGAATAGGCAAATAATTGTCACTCTGAAACAAGTTTATTGTGATAATGCCCCAAATGCAACAACCTACAAATGGATAAGTCACTTCAGAAGTAGAAAAAGCAAAGTTGAAGATGAGCCCCACAGTGGTAGGCCAACAATGTCAGTTTGTGAGGAAAACACTGATGCTGTTTGTGACTTGATTGAAAAGGATAGATGAATAACCACTGAATCAGTAGCAGATACACTCAACATCTCCATGGGTTCTGCACACACAAATCTTGTGGAGAGTTTGGGACTAAGCAAGCTTTTCGCTAGCTGGGTCCTTGGGCTATTGTGCCCAGATCAGCAGCAAACGAGAGCAGATCTTTCAATGGAAATGTTAAACAAGTGGGACGGGGACTCTGAAGCCTTTCTGCGAAGAATTGTGACAGGATGAAACATGGCTCCACAGGTACGATCCTGAGGAAAAATTCAAAAGCAGTGGCTGGCCTGGGGTAGAAGTGGACAGTCAAAGCAAAATCTGAGCATTCAGAGGAAAGGTCATGGCCACCGCCTTCTGGGATGCAAGAGGATTTGCTAGTTGACTTTCCTCGAGATCAAGAAGACATTTACATCTGTGTATTATGAAAGCGTTTTGAGAAAACAGTCCCAAAAAATCTTGGAAAAACGCTCTGGAAAATTGCATCAATGCGCCCTCTTCCACCAAAATGCATCTGCTGACAGTGCTCAGCAAGAGCTGTGCTATGTGATTTTGATGTTGACAAACATCCGACATAGCCCATCTGACTCCTTTTGTTTTGAAAAAATCATTGAAAGGTATCAATTTTCCATCAGTTGAAAATGTAAAAAGAGTTGCTCTGACATGGTTCAGATCACAAGACCCTCAATTATACTCAGACAGCATTTTAAGGCTCCATGTTTGAACATGTTAAAAAACATTGGTACAAGAATGTTTAGGTTTACTGAAATCAAAATCCTTCAAAACCATGTCTTAGTTAGGGATTTTTTTCACAAACTTTTTGAAGCCCCTCGTACACCGAGCACACAC
>NW_020872958.1:1340097-1341178 GCF_003789085.1 Penaeus vannamei | reverse complement strand
GGTATGACATATTGTTTACATTATTATATAAAAACATTAGCTTTTTATCTTAATACAGATGAAGCAGGAAAGTATGACATTTATATGTACAACCTTAAGATTATGGTTTCCATACTGCAGTGATATGCGTACAATGAATTTTAAACGATAAACATGTAACAGATTGACATGACGCATACAAGAAAAGAAGCATGGAAATGTTTACTACCTTAAAATGCTTTTTACAGCCAGTAGAGAAATGTCTTATCCACTTAACTACAGTCAGTTTCATTACAGACATGGGAATTCAATCCCCTTTTTCTCGAGCTCAGTTCTTAACTTTTCCTCGTGCTGCCTCATCCTCTTCAGGTCTTCGAGCAAAGCATTCTTCTCCTTAATGGCATCCTCGAGGTTCTTTTTCATCTGTTCGTATTGGAGTTTCTTCAAATCACGATTTTTCTTGGCGTTAATAGCGTTGAGTCGCTTCTTCTCGTCATTCATGTTTGCGAAAGGCTCTTCCCGCTCGTAGGCTTTCGACTTCTTATTCCGGCGTCGTGACCTGGCACTGCCTGCGCCCGCAGAAGAGGAGTTGGAAGACGGCGAGGAGGCGGAGGATTTCCTGGCTGGCCGCGACCTCCTGCTTGGCGCGGCGCGTCTGTCCTCCCTTGCTGATCCTCCGGAAACCGCCGTAGAAACCTGCTGGGGATGTCCTTCTGAGATAACCCCGCCCTCAGGAGGAAGTGGCACCGGTTCATCGCTGTTTGAAGTAGCACGGTCCTGAACAATGCCATTAATAAACAAATCAACCTGACTTTCTTGAATCACGGGAACGCAGTCAGTTGATAAATCGTCATCAAAAATGCTAGGCAAAGCAGACGAGAGAGAGGGGGGATCACTGGAGGAGGGCAGGAGGTCTGTTAAAACGTAGTTGTCGTCGAGGGACTTCGTTTCAACCGGAGGACCCAAGCCAAGGTATCGCACGAAGGCGGGGTCGTCCAGTGCCCACACCCTCGATGAGTCCTCGGCCGGTCTCACTAGGCCCATGGGATGTTGCAGAGCGTCGCCTTCCACTGGCACATAAGTCACTTGGTTCATGGGTGGG
>NW_020872958.1:1300984-1306747 GCF_003789085.1 Penaeus vannamei | reverse complement strand
CTGTTTCAGTGCTACAGGAAGACGGGTAAGAAGAAACAAGAAGGGTAGAGAAAGGGAGAAAGGGGAAAGGGGGAAAGGGTTGTGGAAGGGAGGGGCGAAGGGGGGGGGAGGGGAGGGGAGTCGAAGCGAGGCAGAGAGAGAGAGAGACGAGGTCTTTTAAGTTTTTTTTTTATTTTTTTTATAATTTGCCTGCTGCTTTCATCTTGAAAGTCTTTAAGCACCGCTGAATGAGAGGGGAGGGGGGTATGGGAAGAGGCGGGGAGGGGCAAGGGAATAGGTGAAAGGGGGGGGAGGGGAGGGAGGGAGTAGGTGGGTGGAAAAGCGCATGCATAAAGGCCACACGACGCGGTCCGGAGAGAGAGAGAGAGAGAGAGAGAGAGAGAGAGAGAGAGAAGAGAGAGAGAGAGAGAGAGAGAGAGAGAGAGAGAGAGAGAGGAGAGAGAGAGAGACGAGAGAACAGGGGCGGACCTTCAACAAAAGGTTAGAAAGCACCAGGAGGAGGAGGAGAGAAGAAGAAGAAACGGAGTGAGAGGGTAAGAGAGGAGAAAAAAGTAATGAATAATGGACAAGACAAGAGAAGACAAGACCAGACAAAAGGCAGAGACAGACAAAGAAAGGAAAGGCACGGGAAGAGGGGAAAGGGAGAGTTTGAGGGCTGTGCCTCGGGCTCTGTCTGGAGCTGTGTCTGAAGCGTCTTGCCAGTTCGGACTGTTTACCTCTGGTGTTGGGGCGAGGGTAAGGCATGAAGGAGAAGGGAGATGGGTAAGGGGTGAGGGAGAAGGGAGATGCGGAAGGGGAGAGGGAGAAGAGAGATAAGTAAGGGGTAGGGGAAAGGAGAAGGGTAAGGGGTGAGGGAGAGGGTAAGGGGAGGGAAGGGGAGAAGGGTAAGGGGTGAGGGAGAAGGGAGATGGGTAAGGAGTGAGCGAGAAGGGGAGAGGGGTAAGGGGGAGGGAGAATGGGGAGGGGTGCGGGAGGCGGGGATATATCCAAAGGGGAGATTGTCAAGGAGGAGAAGGGAGGGAGGAAGGAGGGAAAGAATGTAGCGGAGGAAGGAAATAATTTTGTGAGATTTGGGGAAAAGAAGAAGGGAGTGTGTGTGAGAGGATGGAAGGGAGAATCGGAAAGTGGAAGGGGGGGGAGCTGGTCTTGGATTTGGGGAAAGGGGAAGAAAGGGAGAAGACGAGAGAAATGAGCGAATTTTAAAGAAGGAATTTGGAAGGCAGTGGTATAGCGGAAAGAATAAAGGAGAAAAATAATTGCATAAGAAAGGGGAGTAAGAAGGAGAGAAGGAAAGAAGGAAGCGCCCATGGTAAGCGATAAGGTCTTATTTTTAGACTCGAGAGGAGCGAAGGAAGGGAAGGCGAGAGAGAGGGAAGGAAGGAGGAGGGAGGAGGGAGGGAGGGAAGGAGGGAAGGAGGGAGGAAGGAAGCGGACAGCAACAAAGGTCGTGTTCGGTTTCACAGGTGGGAGGGGGTTGACCTGCTTTCGGAGGGGTGGGGGGAGTGGGGGGGAAGAGTGCGAGTGGGGCTGTACGTGGGATGGAAAGGAGGAGGATAGGAAGAGTGGGGAAAGTTGCAGGGATGGTCGTGGTGGTGGTGATGAGGGTAGTGGTAATAGCGACGACGACGAGGAGGAGAAGGAAGAGCAGGAACAGGAACGGCAAGGGGCGAAAGAAGGATAGAGGTGGAATATTGAATCAAAGTAAGGAGTAAGAGGTGGTGGAGGAAGTGAAGGAACTGGAGAAGAGATGAAAGGAGCAGAAGTGGGCAGGAGGAGATGGAAGGAATAAAAGTAATCAGAAGGATATGGATATGAAAAACAAATGGGAGGAAGTGGTAGAGAAGAGGAGAGAAGGGAAGTAGAAGAGAAGGAGAGAAGAAGTAGAGAAGAGGAAGAGCACGAGAGAAGTAACGGGGGAGGAGGCGGCTGCGGGTGGGCAGGGGGGGGGGCGTGTGTGTCAAGGGCCAGGTGTTTCGCAGACGGAAAGTAATGCAGGTATTTACAAATGAGAACGGGGGGCGTTGCGTCCCGAAAGGTAGGGTTTTTTTCCTGTTTATTTTCCATTTTCAAAGCGTCGGTTTTTTTTTATTGATGTTCCTTGTTTGCGCTTGATAAAAGTCAGGATGTCAGAGTGGGGTGGGGGTGGGGGGTTGGCTCGTCTTTCACTTTTTTTTGGGGGGGGGGGGGGAGGGGGGGGGTTGTCTTGGGTATGTTCTTGAAAACTCGTCAGTGTTTGAATGTGTATTTTTAAAAGGTCGAGACTGATATGCAGGCAGTACACATGTATACGTATATTTTTATCTTGTATATTTCCCGTTTTACATGTGCATGACACTGAGTATTAAAAAAGAAGAGAGAAAAAAAATCGTTATAATATTATTTCCAAAATGACATTTTCGTTTCATTCGAAATCCGATCCGCGTTTTAAAAGGCCGACCAAGAAGGCATATGTAACCCGAGCCAAGCCGCCGCGACGCCAAGGGGGGGTTCCAGGCCCCGTAGACTTTAACCGCGAGAGCCAAAAGTCCCGCCCCGCAAGCGCCGCTGACCGGGGGGAAGAGTGGAGGAGGGGGAGGGGGAGGGGGATGGGGATGGAGATTGCGTGTGGTTTGCGCGACGACGACGGCCGCCCCATCGCCACGGTCGTTCCCGGGAATTTAACGGCCGTAAACGCTCGTCCGTAGCAAGTTATCTGTAACTGCCAAGCGGCGAGTCCGTGATTGCGCTGGCTGGCGGGGGGGGGGGGGGGGGGGGATGCTGGGCCCCGGGGGTGGGGATTGGTGGGGGGAGGGGGACTTTTTTGTTGTTTTTTTATTATCGTTTTTGATATTGTGGTACTGCTTTTGTGTTGTGTTAGTTGATATTGTTGTAATATTGCTGGTATTGCTTTTGTTACATGTGATTTTTTTTTTACTGATTATAGTTTGTCCCTCTTTAAGCCGTACGTGATCGGAATTTATCGACATGGCGTTCATAAACATCAATTAATTCGCATTAATTGTCAAAATTAAATATTTCCTCCACAAGTTTCGACTAGATTGTTTTGTTGTTTGTTTCGTCGCGGAGTTTGACCAACTTTCTTTTCTTTTGTTCTTGTTTGTCATTTCTTTCCTCTCGTTTTTAATCTGCGCTGTCGGTCGAGCCGTGCCTAGCGAGGTGCAATGACGTGGCACTAAAAGTAGGCCTATTAGCATGCGGAGCCGACAGCTGAAGTTGAGGTAGGCCTATTAGCCGGCGAGGTAGAACGTGCTTCGTCGAATTGGCGCCAGCTGTCTGTCTGTCTGTCTGTCAGGCAATTACGGTTCGGCAGGGAAGCTTGTTTGTGACCCCCTCCCCTCCCCTCCCCTCCCCTGCTCTCTTATTTATGAATCTGTCTGCATACCTATCTCTGTATATCTGTCTGTTCGTCTGTCTGTACATCTGTTTATCTCATTATTTATATGTCGATGATCTTTATCCTTTATCGTTTATCACTTCTCTTCCCTCGTGTACATGTTAAATGTCTTTTAGTACGCATGGTGGCAGATTGATAAGCTCCCTTTATCCGCATCTTTCTTTTGCCTTCTCTTCTGCGTCATCACTTTTTTTTCATCGGATTTCTCTTACACGCATGGGTAGCGGAAGGAGGGAGAGGCAAATCGCGAGGAAAATGGATTAGAAACAAAGAAAGTCTGACGGGCTTATCTCTCGCGTCGAGTGGGTCTCTCTCTCCCGCGTGTCCCTCCTCTGAGCTGATAAACAACACCCCTTCGCTCGCACATGGCGTCGCTCGCTCGCGGCTCTCTCTCTCTCTCTCACTCTGTCTCTCTCTCTCTTCCTTCTCGTCTCTCGTCTCTCTCTCTCTCTCTCTCCTCTCTCCTCTCTCTCTCTCTCTCTCTCTCTCTCTCTCTCTCTCTCTCTCTCTCTCTCTTCTCTCTCCTCTCATCTCTCTCTCTCTCTCTCTCTCTCCCTCTCCCCCTCTCCCCCTCTCTCCTCTCTCTCCCCCTCTCCCCCTCTCTCTCCTCCCTCCCTCCCTCCTCTCCTCCCTCCTCTCCTCCCTCCGCTCTCCTTCCCTTAAATGGCAAACAGTGTATAGAATAGCTATTTATCGTAAATCCATCAGTAGTATCGAGACCTGCTCCATGTCTTTTGTGGCCGCATCGGGACATTTAAACCCATGGCTTTGTGCGACGTTTATAGGAACGTTTGTATGTGTGTGTTGAACGTTTGTCTGTGACTGAGTTTGTTTTTGTTGTGACAGAGACTGATTGAGGGATGGAGGGATATAAGGAAGGAGTGTGATAATGATGGAGAGATGGAGGGATAGAAAGACTTGGTTGATGTGACAAGAGTGATGGAGAGTAGAGTTGTAGTGATAGAGAGATGGAGAGGTCGTTCCATGGAGCATTGCAAGTGGTACAGGGATGTAGGGGTGGAGCAGTGGAAGGGTACATGGAGTGAGTGAGTGAGGAATGGAGGGAGAAGGGAAGGAGGAGGGAGGGAAGGAGGGAGGGAGGGAAGGGAGGGAGGGAGGAGGGAGGGAGGAAAGGAAGAAGGGAGGAAGGGAGAAAGGAAGGGAAGGAGGGAGAAAGGAAAGGAAGTAGGGAGAAAGGGAAGGAAGAAGGGAGAAAGGGAAGGAAGGAGGGAGAGAGGGACGAAGGGACGGCGATGGAGGCAGCTGCAGAGGACGCGCTCGGGTGTCCGGCCCTGGGAAGCTCTGTCGTCCATCACACGTTATGAGCGCCATTGACATGTAGATTGTGCCATCGTTGTTCTACCTTTGTTCCACCGCCCTCCCCCTCCCCCTCTGTGTGGATATGGGTAGCGGAACGTAGCGGAGCGTGAGGTGGGCAGGTGGGTAGGATGGGGTTGGGTTAGGGAAAGTAATGTAGAATAAAGTAAAGTAAGGTAGGGGTTGGGATTGGGTTTTGGTAAGGAAACGCGACGTAGGGAAGAGGATATAGTAAGAGAAGGAGAAATGCAAAGAAGGAGAAAAGGAACGCAAAACAGGAGGGAAAGACGAGTCAGATCCCAAGAGATAGTTATATATATTTTTTTTGCCTTCCTAAGATTTAAACCCATATCCTTTCAAGTCTTGCGAGCCGCTAATTGTTCTTCAATAACGGAACGACTGTGTCCGTTCTAAGGGAGCGTCCGTTTTTGAAAGTTCTCCACTGGCTTTGATGAACATTTGGACGTGTTCATTCCAGACTAGTGGATGTTTTTTGTGTGTGTGTGTGTGTGTGTGTGTGTGTGTGTGTGTGTGTGTGTGTGTGTGTGTGTGTGTGTGTGTGTGTGTGTGTGTGTGTGTGTGTGTGTGCGCTTATTTATGTGTGTATGTATTTATACATGTATGTAATAAGTGTATGTATGGATAGGTGTATGTAATGTGTTTATTCGCGAAAGGAAGGCTGCTGTGTGCGGGTAACATTTCCCGAGCATAGTTGGTTCATTAGAGGGTACACGTTCTTTGATGTGTGTGCGTGCGAGCGCGTGTGCGTGTGTGCCTCCGTCTCTCTGTTGGTATCCATGTGCGTGTTTACTTGTTCCTACATGTGTGTTTGCGTGAGTCCAGTTCTTGATGTGGTTTGCTATGTATTTACATATGAAACGGGTTTGTGCGTCTTGTCCCGTTTGCCTTTGTGTGCATTTATAGCGCGGCGAGCGTGTTTGTGTACTTAGCGGCTGGAAGGAGGGAGGAAGCAGAGGGACGGGGAACGGAGACAGGGAAGCAGAGGGACGGGGAAGGCAGACAGGGAAGCAGAGGGACGGGACGGGAAGGGA
>NW_020872958.1:1268484-1295984 GCF_003789085.1 Penaeus vannamei | reverse complement strand
TCTCGCACTCGCATTCACTCACGCACGCAGACAGACACACACGCAAACACACACACACATACATACACCACACACATACACACCACACACACAATACACCACACATACATACACATACACACACCACATACATACACACACACACACACTACACTACACACGCAACACTACACACACGCATACACACACACACACACACACATACACACACACACACACAACACATACACACAACACACACACACACACACACAATAGCAATACACAACAACACACACACAATACACACACACACACACACACACACACACACACACAACACACGACACACACACACCACATACACACACACACACACTACACACACACACACACACACACCACACACACACACACACACACACACACACACACACACACACACACACACACACACACCACACACACACACACACAACACATACTCATACTGAGAGAGAGAGAGAGAGAGAGAGAGAGAGAGAGAGAGAGAGAGAGAGAGAGAGAGAGAGAGAGAGAGAGATAATGGCATTGATATTTAATATTTTGAGCGAAAAGGGAATTTCAATCTTCCCATCACTCGCTCCGCCATCGCCACCCCCTTCCCTCAACCCTTCCTCCCTCCCTCCCCTCCCTACTTTAAACCCTCCTTCCTCTCACCCCCTTTTAACCCTCCCTCCCCTTCCCCATTTAAGCCCCACCCTCCCCACACCCCTTTATGCTTCCCTCTCCCCTCCTCTTCCTTCTCTCCCCTCCTCCCTTTTGCCTTCCCTCCCTTCACCCCTTTCCCGGTGCATGCGTGAGCGAAGGCAGCGGGGAAACCCAGCTAGCCTTATCCGAGGGAAATAAGCGGTAATTATTGTGAAAAAAGGTGTAATTCTAGTTTATGGGCGGTTCCGAGCTTATTATAGGTGTTGGGGTGCTCGCCTTCCCCGCTAATTGCTTTTTTGGGGAAGGGGGGCAGGTGGGGAGGGTTGGGGGAGGGGGGAAAGGGGTTATGTGGGGGGAGGGTTGAGTAATGGGGGAAAGGGGTTATTGTGGGGGAGGGGAGGGTTGAGTAATGGGAAAGGTGGGGGGAGGGTTGGGTTAAGGGGAAAAAGGTTAGGAGGCAGTGGGAAAGGAGGGGGTTGGGTGGGAGAGGGTTTTCATTGAACGGGGAAAATAGGCCTCTTTTGTGCTTTCCAGTGGTGGGCGGGGGGGGGGGGGGCGGGAATCATCGGGAATAGGCCTACTGTAGCTGTGCTTTTCCAGTAACTTGTAGCGGCGTGGGAACCTTGACTAATCAATGGAAATAATAGTGTGAATATGAAATGTGAGGTACCAGAGGTTATTTTTTACCTTTTCATTTTCTCTCTCTCTTCTCTCTCTCTCTCTCTCTTCTCTCTCTCTCTCATCGTCTCTCTCTCTCTCTCTCTCTCTCTCTCTCTCTCTCTCTCTCTCTCTCTCTCTCTCTTCTCTCTTTCTCTCATTCTCTCATTCTCTCATTCTCATTCTAACTCTCACTCATTCTCCTTCTCTCTTTTTAGTTAACTAGGATAATAAGTTATTAGTATTTTTTTCTGTCGTATTTTTGCTATTACTGTTGATGATTTACAAACTGATTAGCATCAATGATTTTTTGTCCGAAATTTGGGTCAGCCGAATGCTGGGTCGTAATTTCATTCGGTCGTGAATTATTATATTTTACGCTCGTGTTGGTCAGTCGAGAGGGATTTTTTTTTTTGCGCACGTTTAAAAAAAAAAAGTTTTAGGCTGATTATTTTGTTGGTTAGGAGCAGCTTTTAATTTCTGCGCTGATTTCTGATTTAGGAAATGTGTGTATGTTTTTATTTTTTTTTATTTTTATTATTTATTATTTATTATTATTATTATATTATTATTATTATTATTATTATTATTATTATTATTATTATTATTATTATTATTATAATTATTATTATTATTATTTTTTGTAGAATTCTCTTTGATTCGGTATTTAGGTTTTGATTTTTTTTTCTTTCAATGATTTACAAAGGTTTGGAAGTTTTACGTCTACTTGCTAGATCCTTTTCGGGGTATATCCTCCCCGTTTATTGCCGGAAGAAAAAGCCTAACTTTTTGTTGGAAGAAAATCAGTCAAGTTCACAGAAGAGGAAAAAGTATATATTGTTTACGTTCTTTGTATGCATCTCGGGAGTATTTTTTTCCCCTATTTATTTCCATTTATTTTTCTGTACGTAAACATGTGTTTTTTTTCGCCAAATAATTCCTCTTTGAGATTGAAATCCTATAGCCTAAAAAATATGGAAGGAGGGGGCGGGGGTGGGGGTGGGGTGGGGGGGGGCAGAACAATACAAAAGCCTTTGTTGAATATGTGTTGTTTTTCTTTATCGCGACTTCAAAGGATCCCGGAGGAGGGGGAGGGGGGGGGGGGAGGTTGGACGCCGGTGCAACAACGGCACAAAAGCCTCGGAATTGTTTTTTTTTTTTTTTTTTTTTTTTAATGTTTTAATTTTTGTTTTTGTGTGTTATTCTTTTGCGATGGATGATATAGGGAAATATGTCTTGATTCTTTCTTTTTTATTTCTTTTTTACATTTTTGTCGACTGATTTTGAACTTGCATATGGAGGATGTAGCCACTCGAAGCATGGCTTTCTTTGTCGTCGCTTGATGACAAATTCCGAATGAACTGTTCTTTGTTTGGATGAGACGAGGCCATCGCCATTTGTTTACTTAAGTGCACTTTGAGAGGCAAATGGAGGGATGCATTTGATTAGAAAAGAATATTAAGATAAAGGTTGAATTGATGGATAAGGAAATGTGCATTTGATTAGAAAAAAGAATTAAGATAAAGCTTGATTTGATGGATAAGGAAATGTGCATTTGATTAGAAAAGAATATTAAAAAGGTTGAATTGATGGATAAGGAAATAAGGTTGATTGTAAGAATAGACGGAAAGGAGAATAGATTAGAATGTAAACGAGAACGCGGATCAAATAGGAAAAGAGAGAGAGATGAACAGGGAAGAAAAGAAAGAGGCAAATAAAATCACGGACCAAGGAAGAAAAGAGGAATGAATGGAGGAATAAAATAGGGGAAAAAAGACAGAAACCGTAGCATAATAAAGTCATGATCACAGACATAATATAACGTCGTCGTCATCATCATCATCACAGTCATCACCGTTTTCTCTCTTCCCTGTGACGTCATCACTCCTCTTCTTCCCGGTCTTGGTGGGAGTGGGTTGCCACTTTCTCCATAAAGATGATCATTTCCTTTCGAAAGGTAACGAGGTTGGGGGGGTGGAGGTAGAGGTAGAGGAGGAAGTGGAAGTAGAAATAGAGGTGGAGGTAGAGAAGGGGAGGTGGAGGAGGAGTGAAGGTAGAAGGGAGGTGGAGGTAGGGAGGAGGAGGAGAGGTAGAGGTAGAGGAGGTGAAGGTAGAGGAGGAGATGGAGGAGGAGTAGAGGTAGAGGTAGAGAAGATGAGCGAGGAGGCTTGAGAAAAGGTGTAACAAATGAGCGCGGGGAGATGGCGGGCTGTCGATAATGGCCCTCCTTTCGAATTCGTGGGAGGATGACAGGTTCGTGTGGAGAGAGAGAGAGAGAGAGAGAGAGAGAGAGAGAGAGAGAGAGAGAGAGAGAGAGAGAGAGAGAGAGAGAGAGAGAGTGTTCTCCTCCGTGGGCGTGGGTGTGGGCGGCGGGTAGACGAGGGCGGGCGCGTTTCGAGGCGTCGGTCGGGCACGTTCACTTTCATTGGGGCACCGGCAGGGCGGGCGGGCGGGCGGGCGGCGGGGTTCCCTGGCCGGTGCGGGTTGGAACTTTCGTCTCGGCGGCGCGCACTTTCACTCGCCAAGGTCCCCGTGGGTGGGGGAGAGGAGGAGAGGGAGGGGGGGGTTGTGTTGTGTGTGGATGTGCGTATGTATGTATGTATGTATGAACGTGTGTGTGTGGGTGTGTGTGTGTGTGTGTGTGTGTGTGTGTGTGTTGTGTGTGTGTGTGTGTGTGTGTGTGTGTGTGTGTGTGTGTGTTGTGTGCTGCATCCGTGTCCGTCCAGCCTACCAGGAACACCTTTTTACGGGATGAGCATTCCTTTCCTCTTCTCTCTCCTCTCTCGTTTCTTCCTTTCTTTAGTCTGTCCATTGCATATTACCACCGCGTTCATCCTATTTTCCTTCCAGGTCCTTCTCTACCTCTCTTTCTCTTTCTTTCCTCGCTCTCTTTTCTTCCCAACCTCTCACCCTCTCCCTCTTCTCTTTCTTCTCTCCTCTCTCCTCCTCCTCCTCCTCCTCCTCCCTCTCCTCCTCATCTCCTATCTCCTCCTCTCTCCTCCTCCTCCTCCTCCTCCTCCTCTCCTCCCCTCTCCTCCCTCCTCCCTCCTCCTCCTTTCCCCTCCTCCTCCTCCTCCCCCTCCTCCTCTTCCTCCTCTCCTCTCCTTTCCCTCCTCCTCCTCCTCTTCTCTCTCCTTTCCGCTCCTCTCCCCTCCTCCTCCTCCCCCTCCCCCCTCTCCTTTCTTCATCCACCACGTGTCCTGCCCCGCGCCCCTCTCCCCACGCGGTTTACCTGTGGATCCCTCTGCTTGCGGCCCTGCTCACGTCCTCGCGGGTGAAGGCCGGGGGAAGCAGAGACAAAAGGAGAGGAGAAAGAAGCGAAGGATGAATTAATGAATGATTTGCATAAAGCGGGACTGTGAAAGAGAAAGAGAAAAAAGATTGATTTTTTTCTCTTCTCTGTAGAATGCGAGAGAGGAAAAAGATGGATTCACTTCCTAGTTGTTGTTGTTTTTTTTCTTATTCTTTTCCCTGACTTTCTCTCTCGTTCCTACTTCCTCTTCCTCCCCCTCTCTCCTTCCCTAGCCCTACATCTTTTACAACCTCCATCTCCCTCTCTCCCTCTTACTCCTTCCATCCACTCCTCTCCTCCTCCCACTTTCTTCCCTCCTCCCTCTTATTCCTCCTCCACTCCTCCTCTCTTCCCACTTCTTTCCTCCCCCCTCCCTCCCTCCCTTCCACTCTCCATCCTTCCTCCTGCCTCCCTTCCTCCTCCCTTCCTCCGTCCGTCCCTCCGTACCCTGGCCTTTTCGTTGCGAGGGAAGCTGTTATGCAAGATCGCGTCGGGTCGGGGCGAGCGGGATTAGAACGGACCCGCCATGGTGCTTTTTTTATGTATATATGTATGTATACGTGATTTGCATAGGTTGAGGGAAGATTCGTTTTATTGTTTTTTTTTTTCGATTTTGTGTGTGTGTGTGTGTGTGTGTGTGTGGGTGTGTGTGTGTGTGTGTGTTTGTGTGAGAGAGATTTGGTGGTGTCTTGGAGGGAGCGAGTGAGCGAGTAAAGAAGCGGTTAAAGAATGAGTGAGTGAGTGTGCGTGCGAATGAGTGTTGCATAGCGGTCGGGTGTTGTTGCAAGCTTGCCTGTTCTGGTCCGGTCCGGCAGTATGTCCTTTACCAGGGCCTCAAGGTCAGCCTGTGATTATAACGCTCCCTTCCCAAACGGCCTCGTCTCTGCGGCGTTATTAGGGAGTCCTAAGCCGTCCCGAGGAGACTGTTGTTGTTTGGGAGTCCTAGTCCTAAGCCGTCCCTAGGAGAGTGTCGTTGTTTGGGAGTCCTAGTCCTAAGCCGTCCCTAGGAGAGTGTCGTTGTTTGGGAGTCCTACGCCGTCCTAAGGAGGGTTATTTGGGATCCTTATACAGTCGCCCTTGTTTAGTTACCCTTATCCAGGCGCCGGTTCTCCTCATTTCGCTATCCTTTATGCAGGTCCTCCATATTTGTTTATTGGAGTAGTTTGAAGTCATTGGTCGTCCTTGTGTAGAAATCTGGTCGCCCTTATATGTAGTCCTTTGTAGCCTCTTTATAGTCATTTGCTCGTCCTTTTTTAGTCCGTAGTTAGCCCCCTTTATATTAGATTGGTCGTCCTTATCAAGGTCGCAAGAGCCCTAGTGTAGCCATTCGGTCGTTCTTATGTGGGTCTAATTAGCCCCAGTATGGCAGTTTGGGCTTTCTTACATGCATGATTAACCCTCCCATGTACTCGCTCCCTCCCTTTCCTCCGCAATACGGCAGCTGTGCAGAGGTGATCCCACCGGCGGCTCGTAACACCTGTCCAACTTGAGGCGATGCAATACCCATCGGTCTTCTGGTGTCGTCTGGTATCGCCTTGTGTCGTCTGGTATCGCCTTGTATCGCCTTGTCTGGTATCGCCTTGTGTTGCCTTGTGTCATCTGGTATCGCCTCGTTTCGCCTTGTCGTCTGGTATGGCCTGATATCGTATCGCCTCGTATCGGACCGTCGTGTGCCGCCGACCTACCGTAACGGAACGCCGATTCCGCCACGTCGCTGTTTACGGGGCGATGGTTTTCCGTTACGTTCGGGGGAGGGGGGAAGGGGGGGGCGTCTTCGTTGGTAGTGTTACGTGAGAGTGAGTGGGAGGGGAGGGGGGTTGGGGAGTGGGTGGTTGGGTAAGAGGTAGTTGTGGATGGGTAAGTGGGGGTGGTGAGTGAGAGTGAGGAGGGGGGGGTGAGAGTGAGAGTGAGGAGGGAGGTGAGTGAGAGTGAGGAGGAGAGGGAAGAGTGTGGGCATGTGCTTTTGAGCGCGTGTGTGTGTGCGTGTGCGTGTGGAGGAGGGGGATTGTGTTGTGGTCTTGAGCAAGGTCTGCTGAGTGAGCGTAACACCACCTGTTTTCCTACCCCCCTCCCCCTTCCCCCACCTGCCCCTCACTCCCACCTCCGTCCTCTCCTCTCCCTCTCTCCCTCCTTTCTTCGCCGTTTCTCCCCCTTTCGTTGCGTGACAAAGGAGGGAGAGGGGAATGGGGGGGGGTGACGCTTCTTAATGCTAGTTAAATGGTGAGCGGAACAGCTGATGTATGCAGCTACCACTGTTCCTCCTTTCCTTCTTCGTCCCTTCCTCCCCTTCGTCTTCCTTCTTTTCATTTTCTTCCTCACATATCTCCCTCGCTTCACTTCACTTTCATCTTCGGCTGTGCTCTTTTCCTTTCGAAAATTCTGTGAATTGATAAGTGTATTTCAAAGTAATGTTTCTTTTTTCTCTCTCTCCATCTTCCTGCTTCCCTCTTCCCCCTACTCTCCTCACTACCTACCTCCTATCTCCTCCCTCCCTCCGCTCTCCTTCCTCCTCCCTCCTCCCTCCCTCCGCTCTCCTTCCTCCTTCCTCCCTCCGCTCTTCTTCCTCCTTCCTCCATTCTACCTCCCTACCTCCCTCCCTCGCTCCTTCCTCCTCCTACCTCCCTTCCTCCCTCCCTGCCTCCCTCCTCTCTCCTCCCTACCTACCTCCGTCCCTCCTCCGTCCCCTCCTTCCCTCCTCCCTCCTCCTCTGCGGCAGTGAGTGGGTCGGCGAGCGAGTGTGGGACGGAGGTGGTTGGTGGCGGCGCTCATGCCCAGTTGGGCGCGCGAGTCTCTCCCGTGGAGACCTCCTCCGCCACCTTCTCAGGGCGGCTCACGCTGCACATACACACACACATACACACCTGCCTGCCTGCCTGTCGCTCTCTCTTTCTCTCTCTCCCTCTCCCCCCTCTCTTTCCCTCTGTCTCTGTTTCTCTCGCTTTCGTCCCTCTCCCTTCACTTTGCATCGCGTGCACACATCCACCTGCCCTTCTCCCATTCATTACGAGCCCCTCCCCCTGCTTCCCTCCCTCCCCTCCCTCCCTGCCTGCCTCTATTTTTACCTCTAAAAAGAAACACCTGTCCGGCCTGCCCTCTGTCCTCCCTCCCGCCGTCGCCGCGTGATCGGGGCGGGAACACCTGCTCTCGATCTCGCATCTGTGATGAAAGAACCGGATCTGGAATGACCTCGTGACGGCGTCCGGCGAAGGACCTCCCCCGCCTCCTCCTCCTTCTCCTTTTTCTCCTCCCTTCTCTCGTTCTCCTTCTCCTACTCCTTACACCATTTTTGTCACTCTTCCGAAAAGAAGAAAAATTTATAAAGTTGTGCGCGTTGTCTCCGAAGGATGTGTTGGCCTCACCTGAGCTCTCGAGGGTGAGTGTCGAGCCTCGTCGTGGGAAGTGAGTGGCCCCGTCGAGGGCGGTGGGTTCGGAGGCTCGCTCGTGTGTCGGCGAATGAAAGCAAGCCGAAGCAAGCGAAGGAAAGCAAAGCAAGCAAGCAATCGAGCAGGCAAGGTCTAAGTGAAGGGGGCCGCTCCGAGCCCGTGCTCCTCCCACCCCCCTTCCCCCTTGGCCCCTCCCCCTTCCCCGCAGCGCCAGCGGCCCATCAGCGGCGCGGAGTTGTGTCGCGGAGGGAGATAAGTGCGGTGATAGTGCTGGCTGTGACGACACGTGACGTCTTGAAGGCGCCGAGTCGGTTAACCCAAGGATAACACGTGAGAGCGAGTGTCGCCGAAGAGATCCTTCCAAATATCGGATCGGCAGAGCGACGGAGGCCAAGCCTGTGCGGCCGCGTGTGTGACGGGCGTGTAACGGGGGAGCGCAGTGATAACGGCGCCAGGCAGTGGCCGAGCGAGGCACAGGCGGAGGTAACGGTCGCTGGCCGTAAGAGAAGCCACTTAGTTGCTCCTGCTTGCTGCTGGCTGCCTGCACCACCTTCGTCGACTCTCACCTTTGCTCTTTGGCTGCTACTGCCACCACGTCTCCGTAGGCTCGCCTCGCCTCCCCTGCCCTCTCCGCCCTTCTCTCCGTCCCGTTATCGCCGTCCCTCCTTTCACCTTCGTTTTAGCGCCCCTTCCCTGCGTCCCGCGGCATTGTCCTCCTCCTTCCCTGCGCCTGCCCTTCATTCCGAGTCCGTGGTGTTCGTCTGCAGCGCTTCCCTCCGGTGTTCAGTGAATGTGCAAGCACCATATCCCGCGCACTGTATCCCCGCATGACAGTGCCTGATCCCGCGGTCCGCTACGCCCAGCCCCGTCCGCCTACCTTCTGAGGGTGGAAGGTGGAAGGCAGGACGTGCGCGTCCTTGGAGGTGTCCTTTGTGGCGGACCTGTAGGGTGAGTGGCCAGCCCTAACCCTTAACGCGTGCGGCCAGCTCCAGCCCTGATCCTGGCGAGGTGCACGCAGGTGAGCGTCGGGCGTGCGAGAGGGAGGCCGAGGAAGCGAGAGAGAGAGAGTGAGGGAATCGCGGGCGTCGGAAGTGGTGCTCGTGATCCGCGTGCCGCAAACCCCACCATATTGGAGACCTGAATACCGCTCCGTGTTCAGCGCGTCGTGTGTGTCTGTGTCTGTGTCTGTGTGAGATCCTCGTTATCTCTTGCCGTGGCGGAGAAAGATATAAGAGAATTGACGGCGAGATTAGATAGCCAACCCCGGTGGATCAGGTGGTGTTTGTGCAAGATTTGGGGATTTGTGTCTGTGCAGTGAATCTCGGGGAGGAAGTAGAATGTGAAAAGATTGTAAAAAAAGGCATAGAATTATACGAAATTGGTGCAAAACAGTGTTGTCCTCCTGGCTCTACCCGGAGTAAGGCCAAACCACACCCTTTTTACCCCCCTGCCCCCCCCTGCCTCCCACTCGGCTTAATAAGTCTATCGGTAACACAAGCCAAGGAGACTCGAACCATGGCTTGGCAGGGCAGGTGAATAATTAAAAAAAAAAAAAAATCAAAAGGATCGTCCAAACAGGAGCGCCGCCTGGCCTATGCTGGACCCCAACTTCTTCACAGGAGCGACGCTGTGGTGAGTGGTGATGTGGTGGTGATGTGGTGGTGACTTGGACGGATCAGACAGTGACGGCTGAACGGTGAACGCACACGTGGCCAGGTAACACGAACTGTCACCATCTGCTTGGGTTTTCCTGGGGGAGGGGGGTGGACAGGGGGAAGGGAGGGAGGAGGGTGAGGGTAGTGGCAAGGATAGTGTGCTGGGGATTCTGGGCAGGGAGTTGGAGGGTGGGAATAGGAGGGAGTGGATAGGGGCGGAGGGAGGGAGGTGGATAGGAGGGGAGGAAGGAGGATGGAATGGATAGGAGGGAGGGTGGGGGAGAGAACTAAGGAGGAGGAATCGATGGATGAATGGATAAATGAAGTGAATAATGGAGGCTGGCCTAGGCCTATTTTGTTGTGTATTTCTTCGAGCTCGTTCTCTGCTTCCCCCCTCTCTCTCTCTCTCCGTCCCTCTCTGCCCGTACCCACCTACTCTCTCTCTCTCTCTCATCTCCCTCTCCCCTCCCCCTCCCCCCTTGCATCACTCCTTCTCCCTCTTCTCTCCCTCTCTTTGTTATGGATGAGGTGCCTGCGCGAGGATGTGACGTGGGCGATGCTTCCAGGGTGAATGTTGCGTTGGTTGGTTACAAAGAAGGGCTTTGGGGGTGAAACAGCTCTCGGAGTGGCGTAGCGAACCCACTTTGCCGGAACACCTTGTAAGGAAAGTGAAAACGAACGAGGGTGCCAGCTGACGGGCCCTCCCCCCCCCCCTCCTCCTCCTCCTGGCCCTGCTTCTCCTGTCTCTCTCTGTTCTCTTTTTCTTTGTTTCTTTCTGGTTCTTTATCTCGTGGCTCTTTCTTTCTCGTCCTCTCTCTCGTCCTCTCTCGTCCTCTCTCTCTCTCTCGTCCTCTCTCTCTCTCTCTCTCTCTCTCATCTCTCTCTCTCTCTCTCTCTCTCTCTCTCTCTCTCTCTCTCCTCTCTCTCTCTCTTCTCTCTCTCTCTCTCTGTGTGTGTGTGTTGTGTGTGTGTGTGTGTGTGTGTGTGTGTGTGTGTGTGTGTGTGTGTGTGTGTGTGTGCCTCCCACTTTCATTTCCTTGACTCCCTTATCTTTCTTTAATCACATCACCCCCATTTCTTTTCTCCCCTTCTTCCTTTTCGCCTTTTCCCCCAATCCTATCGGCACCTTTAACTTCGCCTCCTCCTTCACTGGCCGATTCTGCGCGGACTCGTACCCTTTGGAGGACTCCTTTCTTGTGGACTCGACCATGACTTTTGTCCTTCAGCATTGACTTTGCAACAGCATGTTCAGTTTTTTTTTTTTTTTCTGACGAGGTCCTCCCCTCTCCCCACTACCCTCTGTCCATGCCTCACTCCCCTCTATCTAGTCATTTTTCCTCTTAGTCTCTCTGTCTGTTTCTCGCTCTGTCTATGTCTCTCGTCTCTCTCTCTCTCTCTCTCTCTCTCTCTCTCTCTCTCTCTCTCTCTCTCTCTCTCTCTCTATCTCTCTCTCGTCTCTCTCTCTCTCTCTCTCTCTCTCTCTCTCTCTCTCTGTCTCTCTCTCTCTCTTTCTCTCTCTCTCTCTCTCTCTCTCTCTCTCTCCTCTCTCTCTCTCCTCTCTCTCTCTCTCTCTCTCCTCTCTCTCCCCCCCCCCTCCCCCTCTATCCCTCTCCCCTCTCCCCTCTCCCCCGTATCAAGGTCGTTAGCGTGACTTCGCCTTGTCTTAAGATCACCATTCTTTTGGTATTTGATGTATCCCCAGTTTTTCCTCCCGCTACACCTCACTTTTTCGTGCGCGAGGGTATTCCAGTCCTCTTTAGGCTGTAATTATCGTTCTATGCTAGCTTCAAAACACACACTAGGTCCTTTGATGTATAGGGGCACCACGATGTTCTTTTTTGTTGTTTTTTGGGGGGTATACCTTTTTTTTTGTCTCTTCTGTATGGTATTTTTTTGTAATGCTTTTTGGTATTTCAGTCCCTTTGATAGAGTGGTCATTTTTCGATACCAGTTCCTAAATATAATGTGTGTTTTGATATGCGAGACTACCGCAATGCCATGTTGAGACATTCTTTGACGTGTATACTTTTTCTTTCCCACACTACAGTTTTTTTACGTTTTTTTTTTTATCGTAGCCCCCATACCGATGTAATTTATTTTCGATACCAACCGCGTCAAAACACGCTTCTTTTGTTACGTAAACCCACCACAATGCTCTTTTTTATTTTATTCTAACTACGTAACCCAACTTTTTTTATATGCCAACCACATACCCAGTATCTTATTTATGTATGTATTTTACTTTTTTATTATTATTTATTCTCAATACAAACCAGTCAAAAAAAGTGTGTGTGAGGTCTGCGATCATTTAGACTCCTCGATCGCATCCAGTCTGCAATGAAACGAAAGTAAAATGATTTGATGGTTTAATGGTTTCCTTGTTGCCTTCCACCCGAGCGGAAACGGAGTCGCACGAAATGCAGGCGGCGGCGGCGGTGGAATGGGAAATGCCTCGCTTCAAGAGCTACCCGGCAATCATCATGGGCAATCGGGGTGGTTTTCTTCGTCGGGCCTGATCCAACTACTTCGGGGAGATCGTGTGGTGGCGGGGGGGGGGGTGGGGGAAGGGCGTGGGGCGGAGGGCGGGCGTGTGTTTGTGCTTGTTTGGGAGAGTGGGTGGTTTGGTTTGGGTGTGGGTGGGTGGTGGATGGGTTGGCGGTGTGGGTTGGTTATTTTTCGGGTGTGAGGATCTGTTTTGTGGTGTTTTTCGTCTGTTGGTCTTTTCGTCGTCGCCTCTGCTCTCGTTTTTTGTTGTCTGTTCTTTGTTTATATTCTCTCGTCTCTCCCCTCTCTCTCTCCTCTCCCTCTCCCTCTCCCCTCCCTTTCTTTTCCTACTCCCTCCCCTTCACTTTTCTACTTCTGCTGCTTCTATCTCTATCCCCTTTCTCAATCCTCTCTCACTCCCTTCCCCCCTCTCTCACTCCTTCTCTCCCTCCCTCTCCCCCTCTCTCCTCCCCTCTTTCCCCTTCACCTCTCCCTCTCCCTCTCTCACTCCTACCCCCTCTCTCCCTCTCCCTCTCTCTCCCTCCCCCCTTCCTATCCAGCTGTCATCCCACCGTAATTCAGCAGGACGCGGCCCTGGCGAGATAAGGTTCCATAGGTCAGACGGCGCAGGAGGGTAAACAATGGTAATCGAGCACCCAGAGGAACATTCACTCTCACTTTCACTAGCGGCGGTGGGGTAGGGTCCCACCTTTCTCCTCCCTCCTCCACCCCTCCCCCTCGTTCCACCGTATAAGACTCCCATGTCCCCCCAGCCCCCTCCCTTCTCCCCCCTCCTCCTCCTCCTCCTTACTCTCTTCTCCCTCCCCCACCCCTACATCCTCCGTCCCCTCCTCGCCCCCCTCTTCCCTCCCTCCCGGTCATCCCCGCCACTCCCCCAGGCCCTGGCGAAGAAAGTAGTCGTCGTCGTCTCGCGCCGTCGGAGGAGGAGCTGGGGGGCAGGGGGGGTCAGGGGGCTGTTTGGGTTGCGGGCAGTGTTTTTTGTTTGTAAAGCTTTCATTGTTTTTTTGTTTTTGTCGTCGTCGTTGTTGTTGGGATGCGAGGATTCGGACGAGGCGATGGTGCGTGTCGGATTGGATTTTCGTTGCGGAAGGACGCACGCACGCACGCACGCACGCACGCATTCAAGCACTCGCGCATCACCGGTTATGGTGTTGATGGTCTTAGGAGGTGAGAGGGGGAAGGAAGGGTGTGTGAGAGAGGAACGAAAAGAGGGAAAAAAAAAGACCTGGAACAATAAGGAAGAAATTCGAAAAAGGTAAGGAGGGAGGAAGAAGAGAAATGGTCGTTGTTGTATTTGCACAAGACGAGGATTGTTGGCCACACAGGTGATCCATCTTGGAGGGGGTTGTGGGCTCCTCTTGGACTACGGGGAGGATGCAGGCTGGAGTTTGTTGTTGTTGTTTCTGTGGTTGAACTATTATTATTGTTATTGGTGTTGTTGTTATTATTGTTTTTTTTTGTGTGTTATTATTATTATTTTTATTATTGTCATTGTTGTTATTGTTTGTTTATATTGTTTTTTGGTGTTATTTTTTTAATTATTTTATTATTATTGCCATTGTTGTTATTGTTAGTGTTAGTGTTGGTATAAATGGTATCAGCCATTCTTACCGCTTAAAGGTTCGGGTGTAACTTTCTATTGTGTTTTCAGAAACTTTGTACTCGTGCTTGTGAGTGGACGATCCGGATCTTAGCTTTTCGTGTTCGTTGTTTAATTTCACTGCGTTCCACTCCTGTCCCTTCTCTTTCTTTCCCTTCCACTCCCCCCTTTTTCTCATTTCTCCTTTGCCAACCCTTTCTGTCCCTTGGTTATTCCCGATTCGCTTTCGTCAACCCTTCCATGTGTTGTGTTGTGCTAATGCTCTTTCGTTTGCCAACCGCCCTTCTCTCTCTCCCCTCTCTCCTCTTTCTCTCCTGTCTCTCCCCTTGATCTCCCTCTTTTCCCTATTTCCCTCTGTCCCATCCCATCCTCCCTCCTTTCCAAATACTGCTCTCCTTCGCCTCCCCGCCCTCCCTTCCCATCCAAATACTAATACTCCCAATCTCCCCTCTCTCTTTCTCTCTTTGCCCCCCCCCCCTCCACTCTCACCTTTCCCCAGCTGCCTTCAAATTATTAACTTTCCTTTCTCTCTACCTCTGCCCCTTCCTCCCTCCCTCCCTCTCTTTCCCTCTCCCAACTCCACCTTATCCTGCAACTACCCATCCTATTCCCCTCCCCTCTCCCCTTTCCCCAAACCCCTCACTCAGCCCCTCCCCATTACCCATCCTATCCTCCGTCCCTCCCCCAATCACCTCGTCCCCTCCCCCCTCCCCCTCTTGATATCCGTGCAGTGTTGCGAAACGTGAAAATGATTGTTGCTATTGAATATTTGATTTGCAGCCTCCCATTGTTAGGCGTGAGGGCCGAGGCTTCATTGTACGTCCCCCCCCCCTCCTCCTCCCCCTCCTCCCCTCCTCCTCCTCCCCTCCTCCCCTCACCTGACGTGTGGTGTGTGTGTGTGACGTCAGAGGGGAGCATCTCGACGTGACATCAAGACGTAATAAAGAGGTGGATATGTAAATAAGCTGGAGGAAAGGGGGAGGAAGGAAGGAGGATGAGGAGAGGAAGGAAAGCGAGGGGAAGGGGTGAAGGGAGGGGTGAAGATGGGTAGGGAAAGTGAGGGGATAGATGAAGGGAGGGGTATGGATAGAAGGGGAAATACGGGGATAGGTAAAGAGAGGGATAAGGATAGGTAGGGAAGATGAGAGGATAGATGAAGGGAGGGGGTATGGATAGAAGGCGAAATTCGGGGTGTATGGAGAAGGGATAAGGATAAAAAAGGAAAGCGTGGGAGAAAATGAAGGGGAAGATAACAGGAAGGACAAGCAAGGAAATGGATGAAGGGAGGGATCAAGAGAAACAAGGTAAACAAAGAAACAAATGAAGGGGGAATTAAGTGATGCTGTGTCGATGCAGAGGATGTGAGTTGGATGTGGCAGAGAGATTGCATAGTGAGGGGGAGGGGGTTAGTCTTGGGTATAGGAAAGGGGGGGTACAGGAACGAATAAATCCAAGTGGTGGTTGTTTGTTTGTTTGTTTGTATGGGTGATTTAGCACGCGGTCTTGCGACACTGGTGTTTGTATAGGTAGGAAGCCATTGTCTACTTGGGTTTGTGTGTGTGTGTGTGTGTGTGTGTGTGTGTGGTGTGTGTGTGTGTGTGTGTGTGTGTTGTGTGTTGTGTGGTGTGTGTGTTCTCGTCTTTAGCCTGGCGCACTCAGTCTGTGTTGCTGGCTGCATAATTTTCCTTTTTTTTTTTTTTTTTTTAGGATGAACGAAATAATGGAAAGTGTACAAGTAATTAGCGGGTTTATTTGCTGACCTTGACGACGCAGATACCGGCATATTGCCTCTCGCCCCTTCCCCACCGACGTATCGGTTCCAGCTCGTTTTCCAATTATCCCGAACTGTTTAAATATTATGTATAGGGGGAGGGGAGAGGAGAGGAGAAAGGAGAGGAGAAGGAGAGGAGAGGGAGAGGAGAGGAGAGGAGAGGAGAGGAGAGAGAGAGAGGAGAGGGAGAGGAGAGGAGAGGAGAGGAGAGGAGAGGAGAGGAGAGGAGAGGAGAGAGAAGAGGAGAAAAGGAGAGAGAGAAAGGAGAAAGGAGAGGGAGAGGAGAGGAAAGGAGAAGGAGAGAGGAGAGGAGAAAAGGAGAGGAGAGAGAGAGGAGAGGAGAGAGAGAGGAGAGGAGAGGAGAGAAATCTTAGGTGTGTGTAAAAAGAGAGACCGAGACAGAGACAGAGACAAAGACAGACGGAGAGAGATTGGATATTAGTCTGCGTGCGTGCGTGCCTGAGTTAGTGAGAGAAAGATGATTAGTGACTAAGTGGATAAGTAAGTAAATGAGTGAGTGAGTGAGAATGATTGAATGGGTGAGTGAGGGAGAGTAAATGAATGAGAAAGTGAGTGAGTGAGTGAGTGAGAATTATTGAATGGGTGAGTAAGGGAGAGTAAATGAATAAGAAAGTGTGTGAGTGAGAATTCCTGTGAGTCAGTGAGTGAGTGAGAATTCCCGTGAGTGAGTGAGTGAGTTAGAATTCCTGTGAGTCAGTGTGAGAGTGAGTGAGTGAGTGAGTTAGAATTCCTGAGAGTGAGTGAGTGCATGAGTTGGGCGAGTGAGGCAAAGGGAGAGAGCGCGGAGGCCTGCGGTGAGTAAGGAAGCCTCCACTCTAGGTTTTAACGAAACTCCGTGTCGTGTTGATTGATTGGTCTGTGTTGTTCAGCCAATCAGCTCGTGCATTGCGTGAACGAAGGTTTTTGCGAAACTAGGTGAGTAGAGAGACCCTGCAAGAGATCTGTCACTTTATCTCCGTGTATCTCGGTCTGTCTGTCTGTCTTTCTGTCTTTCTGTCTATTCAGTGAGTTAACAAACCTCCTAAGATTTCGTTTTAGTAATAGCATCGTAATACTTGAATATCTGCATTTTTTTTTTTTTTGGGGGGGGTAGACATCATTAAAAAGAAAAAAATATGTAATGGTATTTTAGTCATCCGAACATCGCCAAAGATATAAACACGAGGAGACTTAGGCGAGTGTGATATTATAATCGACAGTTTAAAATGATATAACGGTATCGAAAAAAAAAGAAGAAAATGTTCACGTGTTTTAATGCTTATTTTAACTCTGGCGAGGAGAAGCTGTCCCATAAACCTCCCGGCGGCGGCCTGACGTGTGTGGCAGGACGTGGAAGACGAGGCTAACGGGGCAGACTTCATCATCAGTCGGCGATTAATCGGCGAGGGAGATTAAAGAGGAAGGCAGGATGACCGAGACTCCCGTGGGCGGGTTTTCGGGTGGCGGGTGGGCGGTGGTTTTGGTGGCGGGGGGGTGGGGGTGGTTGCGTGGGCGGGGGGTAGGGATAGGGGTAGGGCTGGTTCTTGTGTGTTTGTGTTTTTCTCTTTCTATTTCTCTTTCTCATTCTCTTGCTCGTTTTCTTTTCTCATTTTCTTCTCATTTTATCTTGTCGAAGAAAGAGAAAGTGAAAGATAAAGAGAGAGATATCCGGAACGGGATACTTGGCTTGAAATTAATGATTGGTATCGATGTTTATTATTATTATTATTGTTATTATTATTATTATTATTATATTTTATTATATTATTTTTATTATACATTATTATTATTATTATACGTGATTTTTAAATTAATTTGGTGTATAGTTATAATTTGGACGTTATTTGACTTTTGAAATTATTTCCATATTCCTTGTCTATTACACCTGAGACGAACAGATAGACGGAGCGATACCTAGAAGTTGTATGTGTGGAAGTTGTATCCATCACTAGATTTTAGTCGATACCCGGAGCCCTAGATCGTCAAAAAGACAAAGGCAGGGATAAGGCTTGCATATCTATTGGAGGAGACGGACTATCTAGAAAAGGAGAAAGAAGATGAGTAATGGTTAGAAAGGACGATAAAAAAAGATTCTTTGACTTGTTTATTTATGAGAAATATCGGGTCTTTGTCGATTATTGCTTGTTCGTCCAGCGCCAATGGGAGTATTTTAGTGGGTATTTAACTCTTTATTTTCCCTTAATACTTTGTCCGTTTTGCTACCTCGCTTTTCTTTTTTCACTTATGTCCCCATTTCCCTTCTTTATCCTCTTTTCTTTACCCCCTTTCCCTCGTCGCTTCCCTCTTCTTTTTATTCCCGTTCCCCTTTTCCCTTTTCATCTCCTCTCTTCTGTCCCCTTCCTCACTTTCTCCTTCCCTCTTATCCCTCTTCCCTTTTTTTTCTTCTCCCTTTCCCTCTTCTCTTTATTCCCGTTCCCCTTTTACATTTTTCTATCCTCTCTTCTTTATCCTTCCTCGCTTTCTCCTTCCCTCTTATCCTTCTTCTTTTTTCTTCCTTTTCCTCTTCTCCTGTTTAGCCTCTCCCTGTCACATGTTGGCATTGCCACGTCTGCGACTCGGCTGCTGTCACGTGGCATCGGCGGCACGTGCTCTTGTTTTTGTTTTTGTCCACTGTGTTCGGGTCCGCGACTTACGTGTTCGGTGTTTTTTTTTGTTTGTGTTGTTTTTTTGCTCTCTCTCGCTTCTTTTTCTCACTACACACACTATACACACACACTATACACACACACACACACACACACACACACACACACACACACACACACACACACACACACACACACACACACACACACACACACACACACACACACACACACACACACACACACACACACACACACACACACACACACACACACACACACACACACACACACACACACACACACACACACACACACACACATACACACACGCACACACATATACACACCAACACACACACATACCACATACACACACACACAACACATACACATATACTATATATATATATATAATATATATATATATATATATAATATATATATATATATATATATGTATTATGTAAATACTATAAAACTACTGTGTCAATTTATTTATCTATCTACCATCTACCCATTCGGCCTGGAATTTCGTCCGTAGAATTTTCCGTCGCAATTAGCCTTCGGCGCGCGGCTGCATGTTGCACTGCAAAGAGGGGGAGGGGGAGATGCCATTAAGATAAAGCTCTGCAGGGAGGGGAGAGTGAGAGTGGAAAAGAGTGGTTTGGGAGGGAAGGAGGGAGAGAGAAAGAGGGGAGCTGAGGGGTAGATAGTGATGTAGAAGGGGAAGTGATAGATAAATATGAAGGAAAGTAGAAAGGCGGAAAGGAGGTGGAAAGGAGGGAATTCAGGGACGTTTTTTTTTTTTTTTTTCTTGCTTTTGATGGGTGGGGTGGCGAAGGGGATTTTGGTAGGGTGTGTGCGGGGAGGAGAGAAGGGTGGCAGGCGCGAGGAGGGGGGAATGTATAGGCAGGGGGACGGAGGGGGGGGGGGGCTTGTTGAAGGGTGGCGAGTGAAGGAGGGTGTTGCATTAAGGTGTGGGCGAGTCGGAGGGGCGCGTGGTAGGGTGTTTAGGGCGGAGGGGGAGATTGTGGAGGGCTGGCGGGGGGTTGGAATTGGGGAATAGGGTGCAGGGTGTAAAAAGGGTTGAGTTTTCAGCGGCGCGAGTTGAGTGAGCTGTGTGTCCTGCTAACGGTAACAACCTTGACTTTTTTTTCTCTCTCTCTCTCGTTTATTTTTTCTTTGCTTCATTTTTTCCTCGTCTTCTTGGTATTCAGCTGTCTGGTGATAACCTGCGCGTATCTGTTTTGTGTGTGTGTGTGTGTGTTGTTGTGCGTGCGTGCGTGTGGTGCCGTGCGTGTTAATGTTTCGGATGGGGGGGATCTGTCTTTTTGTTTTTCGTGTGAGAGGGAAATAGAGATGTGGTGATATTTCCTTTTCGATTATTTTTTGTATTAATTATTGAGGGAATTGAGGAATGCTCAGGACACTCTCTCTCTCACTCACTCTCTTCCCTTATTCCCTCCCTCCCTCCTCACCCTTCTTCCCTCCTCCTCCACCCATACCTCCCCTCCTCCTCCCTCCCCACTATCCCCCCCCCCTGCCTCTCCTCCCCCTCCTGCCCTCTCGCTATCACGAGGGGAGGGTCTCCCCTTCGTCTCCTCCTCCTCCTCCTCCTTGCTGTCAGTCGCACGGGGGAATTCGCGTCCGAGAGGAACCGCGCCCTTCGCCGTTCGTGCCAAAGGACAGCGCTTTCGAGGGATGGGAGTTACGACTTGCGGATTGACGTGCGTGCGGGCGAGAGAGAGAGAGAGAGAGAGAGCGATGACTCGTGACGGCGTGGTTGCGGGGAAGAGACGGTTGTGACGCTGGATTCGGTGCGTGGCGGTGGCGGTGGCGGGTGAGCTGGCACGGTTTTTGGTGTGTGTGTGTGTGTGTGTGTGTGGTGTGTGTGTGTGTGTGTGTGTGTGTGTGTGTGTGTGTGTGTGTGTGTGTGTGCGTGTGCGTGCGCGCGCGCGCGCGTTGTGATTCGTATGTTTAACACGTGATGAATGCTTGGATTTTGTTTGTTTATAATGTCTGTTTATTTTGATGGAAGGTGTTGAGGTACTGTGGTGTTAGCGTTGTGATGTGGACTGCGATGGGATACTGTGCGTTATGGTGTTGAAAAGAAACGGAGATTATAAGAGTTATGGAAATTGGCACTGATTTGGTGTAGTGTTTGTGCACCGTGGCACTGATTTTACTCGTGATACTATAAGCGCTGGCACTGAATGTTGGAGGTATCTGTGTTGTGCCACTGTCAAAATGATATAGAAATGAAAAAAAAAAAAAGAAAAAAAGAAAATAGATATAGACAATTAACGAATAGAATTACCTCTGTAGTAAGTGCTTGAGGCGGACAAGCTGGAGGTGTGCGTGTGCCTTCTTGCCTGGCGTCGCTGGGGCCTTTGGGTTAATGGTAATGACTGTAATATATTTGTGTAGTTAATTACCACTGTGTATGATGTGTTTCGCTTAATTTTAAGTATATTTTATTTATGTGTATCTCCTGCGTTGTATTTTGTTGTTTAATTGTTGTAATGTAATGGCAGTGTGACGTTAGATGGCCTTTGTTTTTAATCTTATCTTCTTCTTTTTTTGTGACTGTACTTTGTGTCATGAAGAACGTTATCTGGTGTGATGAGTGACGTAATCAGAGCTGTTTCAGGGAAGGAATTGGGGATGGGATCTTGTTCGCGGGTGCGGTCGGGGATGTCTGTCTGTCTGTCTTTCTCTCTCTCCTTCTCTTTCTTTTTCTCTTTTCTCTATTTGTCTCTTTCTTTCTTTCTTTCTCTTTCTTTTCTTTTTCTATGTCTGCCTCTCTCTCTCTCTCTCTCTCTCTCTCTCTCTCTCTCTCTCTCTCTCTCTCTCTCTCTCTCTCTATATATATAATTATATATATATATATATATATATATATATATATATATATATATATAATTCTCCCTCTCCCTCCCTCCCTCCCTCCCTCCCTCTCTCCCTCCCTCTTTCTATCCCTCCCTCCCGCATTCTCTTCCTTTCCTCTGTTTGTCACACTCACAACCTAGAAGTACCTTCAGACCCACGCGCTCCCTCCGGCTTTGCATTGCCCTGTCTGGCTTCAAAAGAGCGATGAAAAGGCGAAGCAGAAGTGAAGTGAAAAGGAGCCGCGTAGGTGTGGCTGGCTTCGCTGGCTCTGTTATGTCATCGTCATCGAGGGCCCCGCGATGTCGTCCTCCTGTGCTGGACTTGGGTATCAGGTGTAGAGCCGGTTTAGAGAGCCTTGCGCCTGCCTTGCCTAGCCTTGCCTTGCCCTGTCGGTCCTTTCCTTGATTTGGCTGGGGTTGGGTTGTCTTGGTTTGGCTTGGCCTACCTTGTCGGTCCTTTCCTAGATTTTGTCTTGGCTTACCTTGATTTGTCTTGTCTTTCCTGCTCTTATTTTGGCTTTCCTTGTTTTATCTTGTCTTGCTTTTCCTTGATTTGGCTTTACTAGTCTCGCCTTGTCTCGCCTCGCTTTGTCTCTTTCCGTCTCTTCTTCCCCGTCTTGTTTTTACTTTGTTTGTCCTCCTTTTCCTTTTTTCCTCTTTTCCTTCTCTTGTTTTTACTTTGTTTGTCCTCCTTTTTATTTTTTCCTCTTTTCCTCCTCGTCTGCACTCCCCACGTTGCTCGGTTTGGCTTCTGTTCTTTTTTGTTCCCTTTCTACGACCTACATTTCCTGTCTGCTTTTCCTCTCGGTTTGTTTGTCATAATTCTGTCGTAATTCGTCTGCCAGTCCTAGCTGCCGTTTGAACTTGTCTGTGTGTGTTTTTTTATCCTCTGCCTCTCGTGCTAGTGTTTGTCTGTTTGCCCACTTTTCCACTTACCCACCTACGTGCATATCCTGTTTACTTGCATCAGTCTATCTTGTCTCTCTACCCTACATTTCAGGCTGCAGTTTTCTACCTACCTGCTTACCTACCCACCTGCTTACCTGCTTACCTACCTACCTACTACCTACCTACCTACCTACCTACCTACCTACCTACCTACCTACCTACCTACTTACCTATCTACTTATTTACCTACTACCTACTTACCTTCTACTATTACCTACTCCTTTCTACCTATCTACCTACTTACCTTTCTACCTATCTACCTACTTACTTATATACCTGCCTCCCTACCACCCTACCTCCCTCCCTCCCTCCCTACCTACCTACCACCCTACCTCCCTCACTTGGTAGGAGGAGCCTGTATTTACCCCGCTGCTCTCCCCACTGCGCCCGGGGACACACTTCACACTTACCAGGGAGGCCGAGAGTGAGGGCGAGAGGGTGAATGTTAAAAGAGAAGGTAAACAAATGGGGGATAGGATTGGCAGGGCTGGTAAGGTAGGGGAGGATGGGTAAGGGAGGATCGGTAGGGTCGAAGTGGAGAGAGGTAGATTGTAGGGGAAGGGGGGGGGCATGTAGAGGGTAGGGAAAGGGAAAGGAAGGGGGGGAAGGTAGAGGGTTAGGGAAGGGGAAGAGAAGAGAGTAGGGGAAGGGGAAGGGAAGGGAAGGTAGAGAAAAGTACAGGGTAGGGAAAGGGAAAGGAAGGGAGAGAGAAGTAGAGGGTTGGGGAAGGGGAAGAGGAAGGGAGATATGTAGAAGGGTAGGGGACAAAAGAGAGATTCAGATGGAAGGGGGAGAGGAAGGTAAGAATGGGTAAAAGGGAAGAGCGGATGGGGACGGGAGAATTTTATAATGGAGGGAGAGAGAGAGAGCGAGAGCGAGAGCGGAATGGAGAGTGGAATGAAGTGAAAGGACAGTCCCGTTCAGGATTGGGAATGGGAATGGGATGGGAATGGGATCGGGAATATCGCCCACCCACCCAGCCCAGCGCTAAGCCCTTGTTATTTGTTAGGGACGAACTTTGTGTGTGTGTGTGTGTGTGTGTGTGTGTGTGTGTATTTGTAGTGTTCTGACACGGGATTCAACGTTGAACTTTTAGTTGACCTCACCGGCGTTAAGCTCATTAGCGGGAGGTTCGGGCTTTTGATGTCCTATTTTTATCCTCTCCATCTCTCCCTCTTTTATCGCGTTCCATCTCTCTTTCCATCTCAGTATTCGACTCCTGCTATTTCTCTTTTTGTCTCCCTCTATTTCTCTCTTCGTCTCCCTCTATTTCTCTCTTCGGGTCCTCTTATTTCTCTCTTTTCCTTTGTTTCTCTCTCGTCTCCCTCTTTCTATCTTTATCTCCTACTTTTCTCTTCGTCTCTCTCTACTTCTCTCTATCTATATCTCCCTCTCCCTCTCTCCCCCTCTCCCCCTCTCCCCCTTCCGTCAGGCGATTGTTGTGCAGTAGTTTGTCCTTGTTTGGTTTGTTTGCTTGTACGTGTTCTATATTTTTTATTATTTTTGTATTTTTATATATTTTTATATTCTATTTTATATATTTTATTTCTATTTTTTATATTTTATATTCATTTTTTTGTATATTGTTTTCATATTGTTCTGTTTTTATATTTTATTTTATACTTTGTATATTTTATATTTATATTTTATTTTTTTAATTTTTAATATTTATGAATGTGTGTGTAGGTGTGACACCCGCGGATGCTAGTTTTTTTTGCGAGAAATGAAAGTTAAAAGGTTGTTTGCATATCTGGATGATTTTCGAGGCTGCGAGGGTATGTAAGGTGTGGCTCGCTTCCTCGTGCAATACGACCTTCCATTCCTTCTCCTTTCTCCCTTCTTCCCCCCTTCCCCCTTTTTTTCCCCACTCTCAATCCGTCCTTTTTTTCTTCTCTATCTCTCTCCCTCTCTCTAACCCCGTGTCGTACTCATTTTTCCTTATCTCCTACTTCCTCTCCTTCCCTTTCTCCTCCTCTCTCTCTCTCTCTCTCTCTCTCTCTCTCTCTCTCTCTCTCTTCTCTCTCTCTCTCTTCTCTCTCTCTCTCTCTCTCTCTCTTCTCTCTCTCTCTCTCTCTCTCTCTTTCCCTTTCTTTCTCTGCGTTCTTCCTTTCCTCCTTCCCTTTCTATCCATGCTTCCCTCCCTTTCACTCTCCCTTTCTCCCCCTCCCCCCGGAGGTGGTCTGGCGCAGGTAAAGTGGCTCACTCCCCACATGGCCTAATGTTTACTTGCCCGGCCGCCTCACCTCGGCCTCATACTTGTCTCCGTGCGGTTGCTCTCCTTGTCAACTTTCCTTCTTGTTGTCTCTTCTCTTCTTGGTTTTCCGAGGTGGTTGATGTCTGTGGGTGGGTTGTTTTATTGTCTGTCTGATACCGCAATAATAATTAGCAAAGAGGGGAAGAGAAGGGAGGGGAAGAAGATTTAAAAATGTCGAAAATAGTCGTGCGTGCGTGTGTGTTTCTCTGCGTCTGTTCTTTTATTCTATTTCCGTCTTCGTTTCTGCGTGCGCTTTGTGTTCTTTGTTGAGTGCCTTCCCCTCTCTCTGTGTCTCTTTTATCCGTGTGTATCTGTCGCGTTCTCTTTCCCTCTTTCTCTCTTTCTCTCGAACGTTTTAAAGAACACCTTATCGCCACTCTCGATCTCCACGCCTGTCCACTCGCCTCATTGTGCCGCCCTCACCCACAGCGCCCCGGGACGTCAGCCCATAAAAATCTCCCTAAAGCGTGTCTCCTCCCCATTCCATCCCCCTCTTCCCCCTCCTCCGACCTCCCCATTCTATCCCCTCTTTCGCCCACCCTCCTCCTCCTTTCCCCACCTCTCTTCCCCCTATATTCCGTCAGACAGACACACGCTGTGGAGAAAGTGAATGTCTCGTACCCACCCCGTACCCCCCTGTACCCTCCCTCGTTTCCATTCTGTACCCCCCGTACCCTGATCCCGTACTCTATCCCCCTCCCCTCCCCCTCTTCTTTTCCCCACCCATCCAGCTTTTAACCCACCCCTGTCCACCCGTTGTCTTGCACCCCTTCCCCCCTCCACACCCCCTGCCCACCGTTGTCTCGCGCCCCTCCCCCCCTACCCATGCCCGCCCAGCCCCCCGTACCCAGATGGGCATAGGCCGTGTTTACCCTGGGTGTTAACTGCGCGGGGATCGAGCGTGATCCGGAGTCACGTGATTAGCAGCCTCCCTTCCGGTGCCTGGTCGGATTTTGATGGGGCGTTTGATTGTCTTCTTTCCCCTTTTATGATTATTGATTTGTTTTTTGATTATCCTTTTTTGTCTTTGGGTTAGGATTTTATTTTTTATTATTTTTTTATTTCTTTTATTTTTTATGATTATTATTTTTCATATTGTCTCTTCTCTTGTTTGGTTATTTTTTTTATATTACTGTTATTATTATTATTATTATTATTTTATCATTATTTTTTATATTTTTTTTGGGGGGGGGGTAGATTTATTTCTGTCCCTTTATCCATGCTCCGTTCCTCTTTATTGCTTGTCTTTCGGGCAGCATTAGTTAATTGGTTAAGCGGATTACCAATTTATAAAGGGTATTGATTGGGTCTCTCTCTCTCTCTCTTTCTTTTTTTTTCTTTCTTTCTTTCTTTTCTTTCTTTCTTTCTTTCTTTCTCTTTCTTTTCTTTCTCTCTCTCTCTCTCTCTCTCTCTCTCTCTCTCTCTCTCTCTCTCTCTCTCTCTCTCTCTCTCTCTCTCTCCTTCTCTCTCTCTCTCTCTCTCTCTCTCTCTCTCGCTCTCTCGCTCTCTAGCTCTCTAGCTCTCTCTAGCTCTCTCCCTCCTCTCCTCTCTCTCTTCTTTTGCCTCTCCCCTTCCTTATTTCTTCCCTTCCTACCTCCTTCCTTCCCTCCTTCTTTCCTCCCTCTCTTCCTCCCCTCCTCCCTGCTTCCTTCCCTCCCTCTCTCTTTCCTTCCTTCCTTCCCTCCTACGCCTTTTTATCCCTTCCGATGATGGATAGATTAGAGGAGGAGGCGATTAGGCGATTAGAATGGGTTTCCTCCCATTAGTCGCAGCTGCCGCGGCGTGACCTCACGCTAATCTGAGATTCCACGCCCCTCTTGCTTTTAACTCCCCCCCCCCCCCACCCCACCCTTCCCCACACCCGCGATCTCGTTCCGGAGGAGGGGGAGAGGGAGGGAGGAGGGAGGGAGGGGCGGCGGAAGGTGTATGTGAGGGGATGGGGGGGGGGAAGGTAAGGTAGAGGGGGGGTTAAAAAGGTGTTGTAATTTTGGTTTGTGTATGTGTGTGTTGGGGGGGGGGGATGGGGGTGGGGGTATGGTTTAGGTGGAGGGTTCAACGTGTGTGTGTTTGTGAGTGAGGTTCAGAGTGAGTGTGTGTGTGTGTGTGCGCAAGATGAGGGATGGAAGTGTATGTATTTCTGTGCGTTGGCGGTGTTCGATTGTGTGTTTATGGGGTGGATGGTGTATGTACATAATTTTGCGCGTGTGTGTGTGTGTGTGTGTGTGTGTGTGTGTGTGTGTGTGTGGATGCGTGTGTATTCGGGCAGGGATTGGTATACAATTTTTTCTTCTCATTTTTATTTTTTCAGCGTTATTTTATGTCATTTCGCTTTGATTCGCACACCTGTATGCATGTGTGATGTGGATTTATATGCTGCATATGGATCATGTTATTTTTTGCGTTTTATATGTAAAATGAATAACTGTATGTATGCATCTAGGCCACTGCGCGTGAATGTCATTTTGTGTGCTTTTGGGTTGTGTTGTATTTTTTCGTTTTTTTCTTTTTCTTCCTGTGTCTGTTTGATGTTCGGACAAGAAACTCAATTTCAGTCAAACACACGGTGTGTGTGTCTCTCTCTCTCTCTCTCTCTCTCTCTCTCTCTCTCTCTCTCTCTCTCTCTCTCTCTCTCTCTCTCTCTCTCTCTCTCTCTCTCTCTCTCTCTTTCTCTCTCTTTCATATCCCTCCCCCTCCTCTCTCCTCCCTTCTCCTCCCCCCCTCTCCTCCTCCCTCCCACCTCTCCCACCCTTCCTCCTCCCTTACTTCCCTCCCCTCCCTCCCTCTCCCTTCCTAACACCCCTTCCCCTCCCTCTTCCCCTGCCCTCGCCCCCCTCCACTCTCTCTCTCTCACACACGTACACACACACGCACACACTCACACACACGTACACACGTACATTTTGGATACACCTGCATTAGATGCTGCTCGTTTGATGTTAATGGAATCACGCTCGGGGCCGTGGGCGTCTATGTAGTGTTACAGGTGCGTTGACAGGCGCATTATTAGCGGCGGCGGGTGCTGTCGGATATGCGTTTGTTGGCGGAGGGAGGGATTAGGTCGGGTTGGGCGGCGGTTTGGTGGAGTTGGTCGGGGCGGTGGTGGAAGTTGGTTGGGCCGGTGGTGGAAGGAGTTGGTCGGGCGGTGGTGGAAGGAGTTGGTCGGGTGGGGTGGTGGGAAGGAGTAAGTCGGGTGGTTAGAGTTGGCTTGGGTGGTGAAGTTGGTTCGGTGTTGGTGTGGAATGGGAGTTGGTATCGGGGTGCGTGGAGTT
>NW_020872958.1:1242883-1268384 GCF_003789085.1 Penaeus vannamei | reverse complement strand
GAGTGCATGACCAGGTGAGGACAGTGAAGCAGGGGGAGTGCATGACCAGGTGAGGACAGAGTGAAGCAGGGGGAGTGCGTGACCAGGTGAAGACAGAGTGAAGCAGGGTGAGTGCATGACCAGGTGAGGACAGAGTGAAGCAGGGGAGTGGCATGAGTGACCAGGTGAGGACAGAGTGAAGCAGGGTGAATGCGTTACCAGGTGAGGACAGAGTGAATCAGGGTGAGTGCGTGACCAGGTGAGGACAGAGTGAGCAGGGGAGGGGAGGTGTGTGACCAGGTAGGACAGAGTGAAGCAGGTGAGTGTGTGACCAGGTTGAGGACAGAGTGAGGTGAGTGTGACCAGGTCAGGTGAGGCAGAGTGAAGCAGGGTGAGTGCGTGACCAGGTGAGGACAGAATGAAAGCAGGGGGAGTGCGTGATCAGGTGAAGACAGAGTGAAGCAGGGGGAGTGTGTGACCAGGTGAGGACAGAGTGAGAGGGTGAGTGTGACCAGGTGAGGAAGAGTGAGGCGAGGGGAGTGCGTGACCAGGTGAGGACAGAGTGAAGCAGGGAGTGCCTGACCAGGTGAGAACAGAGTGAGGCAGGGGTGGTGCGTGACCAGGTGAACAGGTGAGCAGACCAGAGTGACAGGGAAGCAGGGTGTGCGTGACCAGGTGAGGACAGAGTGAAGCAGGGGAGTGCGTGACCAGGTGAGGACAGAGTGAGCAGGGGGATGTGTGACCAGGTGAGGACATAGTGAGGCGAGGGGAGTGCGTGACCAGGTGAGGACAGAGTGAAGCAGGGGGAGTGCGTGACTAGGTGAGGACAGAGTGAAGCAGGGTGAGTGCGTTACCAGGTGAGGACAGAGTGAATCAGGGAAAGTGCATGAGCAGGTGAGGACAGAGAGGCGAGGAGAGTGCGTGACCAGGTGTGGACAGAGTGAGGCGAGGGGAGTGCGTTAGCAGGTGAGGACAGAGTGAGGCGAGGGGAGTGCGTGGCCAGGTGAGGACAGAGTGAGGCGAGGGGAGTGCGTGACCAGGTGAGGACAGAGTGAGGCAGGGGGAGTGCGTGACCAGGTGAGGACAGAGTGAGGCGAGGGGAGTGCATGACCAGGTGAGGAAAAAGTAAGGCGAGGGGAGTACGTGACCAGGTGAGGACAGAGTGAAGCAGGGGGAGTGCGTGACCAGGTGAGGACAGAGTGAGGCAGGGTGAGTGCGTGACCAGGTGAGGACAGAGTGAGGCGAGGGGAGTGCGTGACCAGGTGAGGACAGAGTGAGGCAGGGTGAGTGCGTGAACAGGTGAGGACAGAGTGAGATGAGGGGAGTGCGTGAGCAGGTGAGGACAGAGAGGCGAGGGAGTGCGTGACCAGGTGAGGACAGAGTGAGGCGATGGAGGGTGACAGGTGAGGACAGTGAATCAGATGGAGTGCGGGACCAGGTGAGGACAGAGTGAAGCAGGGGGAGTGCATGGCCAGGTGAGGACAGAGTGAGGTGAGGGGAATGTGTGACCAGGTGAGGACAGAGTGAGGCGAGGGAGTTGTGACCAGGTGAGGACAGAGTGAAGCAGGGGGAGTGCATGGCCAGGTGAGGACAGAGAGGTGAGGGGAATGTGTGACCAGGTGAGGACAGAGAGAGGTGAGGGGAATATGTGACCAGGTGAGGACAGAGTGAGGCGAGGGGAGTGTGACCAGGTGAGGACAGAGTGAGGTGAGGGAAGTGTGACCAGGTGAGGACAGCGAGGCGAGGGGAGTGCGTGACCAGGTGAGGACAGAGTGAGGTGAGGGATGTGTGTGACCAGGTGAGGACAGAGTTTGGCGAGGGGAAGTGCGTGACCAGGTGAGGACAGAGTGAGGCGAGGGGAGTGTGTGACTAGGTTAGGACAGAGTGAAGTGAGGGGTGTGTGTGACCAGGTGAGGACAGCGAGGCGAGGGGAGTGCGTGACCAGGTGAGGACAGAGTGAGGCGAGGGAGTGCGTGACCAGGTGAGGACAGAGTGAGCAGGGTGAGTGTGTGACCAGGTGAGGACAGAGTGAGGCGAGGGGTGTGTGTGACCATGTGAGGACAGCGAAGCGAGGGAGTGCGTGACCAGGTGAGGACAGAGTGAAGCAGGGTGAGTGGTGACCAGGTGAGGACAGAGTTAGGCAGGGGGAGTGCGTGACCAGGTGAGGACAGAGTGAAGCAGGGGGAGTGTGTGACCAGGTGAGGACAGAATGAGGCGAGGGGAGTGTGTGACCAGGTGAGGACAGAGTGAGGTGAGGACCAGGTGAGGAAGTGAAGCAGTGGGACCAGGTGAGACAGAGTGAGGCAGGGGGAGTGCGTGACCAGGTGAGGACAGAGTGAATCAGGGTGAGTGTGTGACCAAGTGAGGACAGAGTGAGGCGAGGGGAGTGTGACCAGGTGAGGACAGAGTAGGCGGGGAGTGCGTGACCAGGTGAGGACAGAGTGAAGCAGGGGGAGTGCCTGACCAGGTGAGGACAGAGTGAGGCGAGGGGAGGGTGTGACCAGGTGAGGACAGAGTGAGGTGGGTGAGTGCGTGACCAGGTGAGGACAGAGTGAAGCAGGGGGAGTGCATGGCCAGGTGAGGACAGTGAGGTGAGGGGAGTGCGTGACCAGGTGAGGACAGAGTGAAGCAGGGGGAATGCCTGACCAGGTGAGGACAGAGTGAGGCGAAGGGAGGGTGTGACCAGGTGAGGACATAGTGAATCAGAGGGAGTGCGGGACAGGTGAGGACAGAGTGAAGCAGGGGGAGTGCATGGCCAGGTGAGGACAGAGTGAGGTGAGGGGTGTGTGTGACCAGGTGAGGACAGATTGAAGCGAGGGGAGTGCGTGACCAGGTGAGGAAAAAGTGAGGCGAGGGGAGTGCGTGACCAGGTGAGGAAAAAGTGAGGTGAGGGGAGTGCGTGACCAGGTGAGGACAGAGTGAGGCAGGGGGAGTGCGTGACCAGGTGAGGACAGAGTGAAGCAGGGGCGTTGCGTGACCAGATGAGGACAGAGTGAAGCAGGGGAAGTGCGTGAGCAGGTGAGGACAGAGTGAGGTGGGGGAGTGCGTGACCAGGTGAGGACAGTGAAGCAGGGTGAGTGCGTGACCAGGTGAGGACAGAGTGAAGCAGGGGGAGTGCGTGACCAGGTGAGGACAGAGTGAAGCAGGGGGAGTGCGTGACCAGGTGAGGACAGAGTGAGGCGAGGGGAGTCCGTGACCAGGTGAGGACAGAGTGAAGCAGGGGGAGTGCGTGACTAGGTGAGGACAGAGTGAAGCAGGGTGAGTGCGTTACCAGGTGAGGACAGTGAATCAGGGAAAGTGCATGAGCAGGTGAGGACAGAGAGGCGAGGGGAGTGCGTGACCAGGTGTGGACAGAGTGAGGCAGTGGTTAGCAGGTGAGGACAGAGTGAGGGAGGGGAGTGCGTGGCCAGGTGAGGACAGAGTGAGGCGAGGGGAGTGCGTGACCAGGTGAGGACAGAGTGAGGCAGGGGGAGTGCGTGACCAGGTGAGGACAGAGTGAGGCGAGGGGAGTGCATGACCAGGTGAGGAAAAAGTAAGGCGAGGGGAGTACGTGACCAGGTGAGGACAGAGTGAAGCAGGGGGAGTGCGTGCAGGTGAGGACAGAGTTGAGTGCGTGACCAGGTGAGGACAGAGTGAGGCAGAGGTGAGGACAGAGTGAGGCGAGGGGAGTGCGTGACCAGGTGAGGACAGAGTGAGTGAGTGCGTGAACAGGTGAGGACAGAGTGAGATGAGGGAGTGCGTGACCAGGTGAGGACAGAGAGGCGAGGGAGTGCGTGACCAGGTGAGGACAGAGTGAGGCGGGGGGTGTGACCAGGTGAGGACATAGTGATCAGATGGAGTGCGGGACCAGGTGAGGACAGAGTGAAGCAGGGGAGTGCTGCCAGGTGAGGACAGAGTGAGGTGAGGGAATGTGTGACCAGTGAGGACGAGTGAGGCGAGGGGAGTGCGTGGACCAGGTGAGGACAGAGTGAAGCAGGGGAGTGCATGGCAGGTGAGGACAGAGAGGTGAGGGGAATGTGTGACCAGGTGAGGATAGAGGAGAGTGAGGGGAATATGTGACCAGGTGAGGACAGAGTGAGGCGAGGGGAGTGTGACCAGGTGAGGACAGAGTGAGGTGAGGACAGTGAGGAGAGGGAGTGACCAGGTGAGGACAGAGTGAGGTGAGGATGTGTGTGACCAGGTGAGGACAGAGTTTGGCGAGGGAAGTGCGTGACCAGGTGAGGACAGAGTGAGGCGAGGGGAGTGTGTGACTAGGTTAGGACAGAGTGAAGTGAGGGGTGTGTGTGACCAGGTGAGGACAGCGAGGCGAGGGGAGTGCGTGACCAGGTGAGGACAGAGTGAGGCGAGGGGAGTGCGTGACCAGGTGAGGACAGTGAAGCAGGTGAGTGTGTGACCAGGTGAGGACAGAGTGAGGCGAGGGGTGTGTGTGACCATGTGAGGACAGCGAGGCGAGGGGAGTGCGTGACCAGGTGAGGACAGAGTGAGGCGAGGGGTGTGTGTGACCAGGTGAGGACAGAGTGAAGCAGGGTGAGTGTGTGACCAGGTGAGGACAGAGTTAGGCAGGGTGAGTGCGTGACCAGGTGAGGGAGGAAGTGAAGCAGGGGGAGTGTGTGACCAGGTGAGGACAGAATGAGGCGAGGGGAGTGCGTGACCAGGGTGAGGACAGAGTGAGGTGAGGGGGGTTGTGTGACCAGGTGAGGACAGAGTGAGCAGGGTGGTGTGGGACCAGGTGGTCAGAGTGAGCAGGGGGAGTGCGTGACCAGGTGAGACAGAGTGCAGGGTGAGTGTGTGTGCAAGTGAGGCAGAAGTGAGGCGCAGGGGAGTGTGACCAGGTGCAGGACGAGTGAGGCTGAGTGTGTGGAGTGCGTGACCAGGTGAGGACAGAGTGAAGCAGGGGGAGTGGGACCAGGTGAGGACGAGTGAGGCCAGACCAGGTGAGGACAGAGTGAGCAGAGGAGTGCGTGACCAGGTGAGGACAGAGTGAAGCAGGGGGAGTGCATGAGGTCAGGTGAGGAAGAGTGAGGTGAGGGGAGTGCGTGACCAGGTGAGGACAGAGTGAAGCAGGGGGAATGCCTGACCAGGTTGAGGACAGAGTGAGGCGAGGGAGGGTGATGGAAAGTGTGGACCAGGTGAGGACATAGTGAATCAGAGGGAGTGCGGGGACAGGTGAGGACAGAGTGGAAGCAGGGAAGAGTGCATGCGACCAGGTGAGGACAGGGGGTGAGTGACCATGTAAGTATTGAAGCGAGGGAGTGCGTGCCCAGGTGAGGAAAAGTGAGGCGAGGGGAGTGCGGACCAGTGTGAGGAAAAGTGAGGTGAGGGGAGTGCGCGTGACAGGTGAGGACAGAGAGGAGGGAGGTTGGGAGTGCCGTGACCAGGTGAGGACAGAGTGAAGCAGGGTGCGTGCGTGACCAGGTGAGGGAAAGAGTGAAGCAGGGGAAGTTGCGTGACAGGTGGGACGAGTGAGGTGAGGGGAGTGCTTGCGTGACCAGGTGAGGGACATGAGAGATGCGTAAGTGAGGACAGGGTGAGTGCGTATGACCAGGTGAGGACAGAGTGAGGGAGGGGAGTGCGTGACCAGGTGAAGACAAAGTGAAGCAGGGTGAGTGCTTTGTGACCAGGTGAGGATAGAGTGAAGCAGGGTGGAATGTGTGACCAGGTGAGGACAGAGTGAAGCAGGGCAGTGCGTGACCATGAGCAGGACTGAGTGAGGCAGGGGGAGTGCGTGTGACCAGGTGAGGACAGAGATGAGGCGAGGGGAGTGTGTAACCAGGTGAGACAGAGTGAACAAGGGGGAGGTTTATTTTATTCTCTCATTCTCTCTCTGTGTAATTTCTCTATTTATCTATCTGGCTATTTCTCAGAGTGAAGCAGGGGGGTGCATGGCCAGGTGAGGACAGATTGAGGGCAGGGAGTGTGTGACTAGGTTAGGACAGAGTGTAGGGCGAGGGGAGTTGTGTGACCAGGTGAGGACAGCGAGGCAGGGAGTGCGTGACCAGGTGAGGAACAGAGTGAGGTGAGGGGTATGTGTGACCAGTGTTGAGGACAGAGGAAGCAGGTGAGTGTGTGCATGTGAGGACGAGTGAAGCGGGGAAGGTGCGTGACCAGGTGAGGACAGAGTGAGGCGAGGGGAGTGTGTGACCATGTGAGGACAGAGTGAGGCGAGGGGGTGCCGTACCAGGTGAGGACAGAGTGAGGTGAGGGGTGTGCGTGACCAGGTGAGGATAGAGTGAGGCAGGGTGGGAGTGCGTGACAGGTGAGACAGAGTGAGGCGAGGGAGTGTGTGACCAAGTGAGGACAGTGAAGCGAGGGGAGTGTGTGACCAGGTGAGGATAGCGAGGCGAGGAGTGCGTGACCAGGTGAGGAACAGAGTGAGGTGAGGGTGTGTGTGACCAGGTGAGGACAGAATGAGCAGGGTGAGTGCATAACAGTGAGGACAGAGTGAAGCGAGGGAGTGCGTGACTAGGTGAGGACAGAGTGAGCAGGGGACTGCGTGATCCAGGTGTAGGACAGAGTGAGGCGAGTGGGAGTGTGTGACCAGGTGAGGACAGAAAGCGAGGGAGTGTGTGCCAGGTGAGGGACAGAGTGAGCAGGGGGGGACTGCGTGACCAGGTGAGGACAGAGTGAAGCAGGGGACTGCGACCAGGTGGGACTGAGTGAGGCGAGGGGAGGTGGACCGTGACCAGGTGAGGAGAGCGAGGCGGAGGTGCGTGTACCAGGTGAGGACAGGGTGAGGGGTTGGAGTAGCGTGACCGTGAGACAGAGTGAGGTGAAGGGGTGGTGTCGTGAGGACAGGTGAGTGAAGAGTGAGGTGAGCGGGGTGTGCTGACAGGTGAGGACAGAGTGAGGTGAGGGGTGTGTGTGACAGGTTGAGGACAGAGTGAGAGGAGGTGGAGTGTGTGACCAGGATGTGGGACAGTCAGTAGCAGGCGTGGACCAGGTGAGGAACAGAGTGAGGTGTAGTGCATGACAGGTGAGGACAGTAGTTGAGGGAGTAACCAGTGAGGACAGAGTGAGGCGAGGGAGAAATTGTTGACAGGTTAGGAAGTGAGGTGAGGGCGAGGGAGGTGCGTGTGACCAGGTGAGGACAGAGGGCGAGGGGAGTGCGTGACCAGGTGAGGACAAGTGAGGTGAGGGAGTGTGTGACCAGGTGAGGACCAGAGTGAGGCGCAGGGGACGTGTGTGACTAGTGAGACAGAGTGAGGCGAGGGAGTTGTTGACCAGGTGAGGATCAGCGAGGCGGGGATGCGTGACCAGGTGAGGACAGAGTGAGGGAGAGTGTGACAGGTGAAGACAGAGTGGAGGGGAGTGTGTGACCAGGTGGGACAGAGTGAAGCAGGGAGTGCGTGACCAGGTGAGCAGGTGAAGCGAGGGAGGGTGGACAGGCGAGGACAGAGTGAGGCGAGGAGTGTGTGACCAGGTTGAAGAGAGCGAGGCGAAGGCGGGAGTGCGTGACCAGGTGAGGACAGCAGTGAGGTGAGGGGGGAGTGTGACAGGTGAGGACAAATAAGCGATGAGTGGCCTCGTTTGACCATGTGTGAGGACAGTGGGCGAGGGGGAGTGGCGTTACCTAGGTGGGACAGAGTGAAGCAGCGCTCGTGGTGTGTGACCATGTGAGGACAGTGAGGCGAGAGGAATGTGCACATGTGAAGACAGAGTGAGGCAGTGGGAAGTTGCATGACTAGGTGAGGACAGAGTAGGCGGGGAGTGTCGTGCACAGGTGAGGACAGAGTGAAGCCTAGGGTTGTAGTGTGTTGACCAGGTGAGGCAGGAGTGCCGCTACTCAGTTGAGGCGATGTGAGGCGAGGAGTGTGTTACCAGGTGAGGACAGAGTGAAGCGGGGAGTGTGCTGTTGTGACCAGGTCCGGAAATGTGAGGCGTGGGGAAGTGCGTTACCAGCGTGAGGACAGAGTGTGGCAGTGGTGAATGCTGTTACCAGTGTGAGGCAGAGTGATGGCGAGGGGACTCCTATCCCACGCCGATACGGATTGTGCGTGACCATGTAGAGGACAGAGTGAGGCGAGGAGTGTGGTGACAGGTGAGGACAGAGTGAGGCAGGGTGAGTGCATGGACCGGTGAGGACAGAGTAGAGGTGAGGTAGAGGCCATGACCTGTGTGAGGACAGAGTGATGCGAGGGACGTGCGTGACCAGTTGAGGAGCAGAGTGAGGCAGGCGGATTGCATGACCAGTAGTGAGGACAGAGGAGGCGGAGGGCAGGAGTGTTGACCAGGTGAGGACGAGTGAAGCGTGAGGGAGTGTTGTGACCAGGTGAGGACAGATGTGATAGCAGGTTGAGTGCTGTGACCAGGTGAGGACAGAGTGAGCGCAAGGGGACTGCCATGACCAGGTGTGAGGACAGTGAGGCGAATGGGGTGCTGTTGGGACCAGGTTTGAGGACAGTAGTGAGGCAGGGGAAATGCTGCGTGACCAGGTGAAGGACAGAGTGAGGCCGGAGGGGGCGAGTGGTGACCAGAGTGTAGGAAAGCAGAGTGATAAGTTTCATGGGTGCGGAATGTGTGTGACAGCCGTGATGGACAGAAGTGAAGCAGGGTGCAGTGTGTGACCATGTGTGAGGGCAGAGTGAGGTGTGATTGTTGTGCTGGGGGAGTGGTGACAGCGTGAGTGATCAGAGTGAAGCAGGTGAGTGTTACTGACCAGGTGAGGACAGAGTGAGACGAGGGGAGTGCGTGACTCGTGAGGACGAGTTGAGATGAGGGGATGTTGCTTTTAGATGTGACTGAGCGTGACCAGGATGACTGAGCCAGGTGTGGCATGACCAGGGTGGGACAGAGTGAGGCAGTGAGTGCGTGACCAGGTGGCGGACGAGTGAGCAGGAGTGTGCTGACCAGGTGATAGACAGAGTGAGGCCAGGGGAGTGCTGACCTTGAGGACAGAGTGAGGCAAGGGGAGTGTGTGACTAGGTGAGGACAGAGTGAAGCAGGGAGTTTATTTATCTCTTTCATATCTTCTCTCTCTGTGTTTTTTCTCTCTTTATCTATCTGGCTATTTCTCTCTCTTTTATTTTCTCATTCTCTCTATCTCTTTCTCTTTCTCCCTTTCTCTTCCATTCTCATTTCTCTCTCTCTCTCTCTTTCTCTCCATTCTCATTTTTCTCTCTCTCTTTCTCTATCTATCTCTATCTCCATCTCTCTCATGCTCTCTCTTTTATTCTCTCAATCTCTCATCCTCTTTGATTCTTTCATTGTATCTATCTCTTTCATTCTCTTATTCTCTTTCTCTCTCTTTCATTCTTTCTCTCTAGTCTCTCTTCTCTCTCTCTTTCTCCTCTCTCTCTCTGCTCTCTCTCTCTCTCTCTCTCTCTCTCTCTCTCTCTCTCTCTCTCTCTCTCTCTCTCTCTCTCTCTCTCTCTCTCTCTCTCTCTCTCTCTCTCTCTCTCTCTCTTCTCTCTCTCTCTCTCTCTCTCTCTCTCTTCTCTCTCTCTCTCTCTCTCTCTCTCTCTCTCTCTCTCTCTCTCTCTCTCTCTCTCTCTCTCTCTCTCTCTCTCTCTCTCTCTCTCTCTCTCTCTCTCTCTCTCTCTCTCTCTCTCTCTCTCTCTCTCTCTCTCTCTCTTCTCTCTCTTCTCTCTCTCTCTCTCTCTCTCTCTCTCTCTCTCTCTCTCTCTCTCTCTCTCTCTCTCTCTCTGTCTCTCTCTCTCTCTCTCTCTCTCTCTCTCTGTCTCTCTCTCTCTCCTCTCTCTCTCTCTCTCTCTTCTCTCTCTCTCTCTCTCTCTCTCTCTTCTCTCTCTCTCTCTCTCTTCTCTCTCTCTCTCTCTCTCTCTCTCTCTCTCTCTCTCTCTCTCTCTCTCTCTCTCTCTCTCTCTCTCTCTCTCTCTCTCTCTCTCTTCTCTTCTCTCTCTCTCTCTCTCTCTCTCTCTCTCTCTCTCTCTCTCTCTCTCTCTCTCTCTCTCTCTCTCTCTCTCTCTCTATCTCTCTCCTCTCTGTCACACTCATTCTCTCTCTCTCTCCCTCATTCTCTGTCTCTTCCTCTATCTATCTAAGTATCTATCTGTATCTCTCTCATGCTCTATCTCTTATATTCTCTCATTCTCTCATTGTCTCTTTCATTCTTTCATTGTCTCATTGTCTCTTTCACTCTTTCATTGTCTCATTCTCTCTCTTTCATTCTCTCATTCTCTATCTCTTTCATTTTCTCATTCTCTCTCTCTCTCTTTCATTCTCTCATTCTCTCTCTCTCTCTTTCATTCTCTCATTCCCTTTTTCTTTCATTCTGTCATTCTCTCTCTTCTCTTTCATTCTCTCATTCTCTCTTCTCTCTATTTTATTCTCTCATTCTCTCTCTCTATTTTATTCTCTCATTCTCTCTCTATTTTATTCTCTCATTTTCATTTCTCTCTGTGTGTATATCTATCTCTCTATATAGCATACTGCATAGTCCTGCAATCATAATGCAAACCCAACACCACGTGAGTGCTCCCTCTCGGAATGAGCTAGCACGGTGTGTGAGTATAGCAGTCCATGTGGTGAGTTCGCCATGCCACCGCCACGCCCACGGTTCAGGATATAAACACTAACCCGGCCTGACCCAAGGTCTCACACCCTCAGCAAGCCTGCCCTCAGCAGGGTAGGTCTTGTGCACCCTCACTCGCTTACCAGAGCGACCTCACACTCGTGGCCAGCCGTAGCGCTGCCTCTCTGGTGGATAGGCCTGGCTTACACTCCGCACTGACCACCAGTATATTGTGCTCTTCGTATCGCCTTATTATTATCATATGTGTTTCATTAGTGTTATTAATAAAGTGTGAAGTCACGTCGGTGTATCACTACTATCCACCAGTATTCAATCTATATAGGAGGTCATCGCCTCTTACAATCTATCTCTATCTCTCTCATTCTCTCTCTCTCTTTCATTCTCTCATTATCTCATTCCTTCTCTCTCTTTTGTTCTCTCATTCTCTCTCTCTCTCTTATTCTCTCATTCTCTATGTATTTAATTCTTTCTCTGTTTCATTCTCTCTCTCTTTCATTCATTCTCTCTCCTCTCCTTTCCATTCTCAATTTAAAGCTTTGGGAAATACCCTACCCTTTTGATTGAAGAATTACAGATTGTTGTTTAAGAAGGTTAAATACAAAAGGTTATAAGTCATTCAGTTAAACTGCTGTATGTTTTTGCAACCTCACCAAGCTTACAGTGTGCTTTGTTTCCAGTGTGCCTGATATAGGAAGTGAAATAAAACCTGTTTCAAGCTGGGATGAGGAAGGTGACAAAACCATTGAGAGCAATGACGATTCAACAAACCAGCCGGCTCATTCAGCTGAAGTGCAGGTCCCAGCAGGAGATGTTTATGCAAGGTGAGCTTTGGTTGACTTTAATTGATTTTTAAGAATGTTTACGGTCAGAAGCAGACAGTGCATTTTTATTGTTGTAATGTGTAAACTAAAGGAAAAAGTTAAGAGTGAAAGTATACAGAAATATATTTTAAATACTACATGTAAAAGTCTAAGCACAGATAAGAAATTTCCAACTTGACCATTTTCATAGTTTTTATGGAAAAAAGTTACTAAAGAAAAATCAAAGCACTTTTAGTGGAGAAGCCACTAGAGCAACCCTTTCATAGAATTAATTCTCCAAGTGTATACTTGAGAGAATGGAAATTCTTAGTTTATATCTATATCGCACTTGATTGAAGTCTGTATGAAAATAAGTTTTTGTAGACCAAAAGACAGAAAGGAAGGATATTTGTGCAAAATGAAAAACTTGTCAGGATTAGATGGTGTGGTATGTCTAGATTGAGTTCACGTTTCTCCAGAAGTAAGAAGACTCAGAAAGATCCAAGAAGAGCCCCTGCCCTTATCTAAGATTATCGCCTGAATTACAAGAACTAATTCAATACCTCTATGGTAGGGAGGTTCTTCTTCCAGATCCAGGAATTTCTTGGGAACATATGAAGAAGTAGTGGAGAGCATCTTGATCTCGGGAGACACAAGTAGGCAAGCAATATTCATGCCCAGCCATCTTGAAGAATACAGTCTGTCTGTGAGAAGCTTTTAGGCTGTCTGATGCAAGCTTGGTTGAAGTTAGGCAGTAAAAAAGTTCAATCTTTCACAGCTAATCCTGTCATTTAGGTACTGAAGTCGATCTTCAAGTACATAAACAATAGATGAAACTTTTTCTTGATTAGCTGAAATCCAATTGAGGAGCTTATAGTCTGCTTGCAGATTTTGAAGCTTCTGTGTGGCTAAACTGACCAATTTATATATCTTGGTTTAATAAATTTAAATTCCCTATCAAAGCATAAAATGAGAGTAGGTATCATAGGAAGCAAATTCTTGATGTCAGAAGTTGTAAGGCAAAAATGTATTTGATCTTTACATTACAGATTTCAGTATGAATTCATATAAGGAAATGTTTATCATCTGTCAGATAGTCCTAATGTGAATAAGTTTTGTTTGAATAATTTTTACAGAGTTCCAGTAATATTAGAAGTTGCAGTGAAATAAAGGAAACTGGGGAAAGAATAATGAATGATAGGGAGTCCTTCGTATTACTAGTTTAATATTTTATGATAAAGCTTGAAAAATGAAGTGTTAAAAGATCTGTATGATTGTGCATATTGAAGTTATATTCACCAGACTAGAAATCACTAAAAAGAGAAAATATATGAGTTGCAGAAAATTACAGAGTGAAGTATTTTTCACAAGAAATATCAGTGTATTACTTACATGTCTGGAGGTGGAAGAATTATAATAGTTATAGCATCAAAAATTAAGAAAAATGAATATGACTGGAAAAATTACTACAGAAGGATAGAAATCCTTAAAGAGTAATCAGTAGTTAAAATGCCACAATAGAATTTTTACCTAGTTTATCAAAATGTTTTTATCATGTATAAAAGTTGAAAAAAGAAAGAAGTGCTTTATAATGATATCTCATTCTATTTTTTGAAAACATTTATTTTAAGTATCAAGAAAATTCAAGACATTCAAGGATTCCATGAACATTATCACTACATTAGATGCACAACAGGACAGTATAAGGAAACTTTTCTCAGTGCTGCAAAGAGAAGTGAACAGTTAAGTTGGCAGCCATGCTCTACTTTGCCAACGTGATGAATGCTGTCAAGGAATGCCAGAAAAACAACTATGTGGATTTGTGAAATTAAACATCATTCAATAGTGCAGAAATAATTGAAAATGATGATAAAATAATGATAAACAAGTAAAGAAGAAATCCTTACAGCTGTTTAGAACTGACAAACATTTCATTTACTCTTACTGGTTTAAACAAAACTCCTAGGAGTATTTCACAAACTTCCAAACTAATAGGAACCTTTCTTATCTGCTTTTAGTCAAACTTCTACACCATTTCATGAACTCATCTTGTTTACTATATGTAGGTACATAGTATAATGCTTGATGGTTGATGGGCAACCTTTAGATACTTTTATCACATGGCTCATTGTTAACTCAGTATTAATATGACTTTTTTTTTCCTGATATTTGGCGAGTATGGATGCTTATTAGTATATGCTGCTCTGCGGCCGAGCAATTGTCCAGCTTTTGTCAGGGCACAAGGGACATCCTAGATGTTGGGACACAGACTCCTGAAATGATAAAGCATCACCCATCGTCTGATTATTCACAATGACTTGAGATTCGTCACCCATTGCCAGTGGGTTAAAAATTACCTGTGGATTTACCTTGTTGATGTATATATGTTATACACAGTTATCAAGTATACTATGCTTGGATTTTCATGTTGTAACTGTATGACTGAGTCCTTGTTTTAGTGTTGGTAGTGTACAGATTCAAAGATCTGAATTCTTCTTTAAGGCTTTGGCCAATATATTTCTATTAGTTTAGTTTTCTACTAATATCATTTATAGATGTTAAAGCAACTTCATTATTTACATTGATTTGTCAAAGATGATATTCAACATAATCATTGGGTATTATGGACAATTTCAAAAGAGTATACATACTGTTAGTACTAATTCACAAATAATGGTAAATATTTATTAAGTGAAGCAGTTTCTTACTATATCTATCACAAGCAAGAATTACAAATACAGTCACTACAATAAAAAGATGACACAGAAAAAAATGGTATGAAAACAGTAGGCAAACATATTTACATTTTTATTCATGACCTCATATCCAACTGCACAGGCTGTGTGCCTGGCAGTTCCTACCATTCCTGCATTTTGTTATATTAGCACCAAGCAATGAGTGCAACCTGAAATACTGTAGAGGTACATTTTTCATTTTTGTAGTTGCATAGCCTTTCAGATATGTGAAGGGTCTGTAAAAAAAAAAAAACTTGTATATCAAGTGAATAGTTCTTCGAAAATATGAGGAATCCATATGTTCAAGCTCACTCTAAGTTCAACATTCAACAGATGGATTTTGCCAATAATTATGCTGCTCAAGACTAAGACACGGTATTTGATTTTTTTGTAATCAAAACAATGGTAATGTGAGATGATAAGGTGCAGATGGTAATATGAAGTAAGATGGTAAGGCACAAGTATTTCCTCATGGTAATATGAAGTGAGAGTAAAAGGCACAAATATTTGCTCCAAACTGCTCAGCCCTGAAATTCACTGATAAGTGCATGTTCATTAATACGAAATGAAGCAGAAGGATGATTGAGCAGCTTTCATTCCTGTGAAGCCTCTTTAGTCCATTTGAGAATGTTTTGTCTGTGATGAAATTGAGAATGGTGGTGTAGGAAGGTGTGACCACTGAAAGTTAATAGCTGATGTATTTAGCATGATCTGAAGTTTGCGAGAGTCCCGTAACTTTTTGTGTCATTTTTTATGTGGTGACTGTGATATCCTCTGGTCTTTGATTTAACTATTTTTATTTTTTTACAAAATCTCTGATGTTGATGGCTTTTAGGAATAAGTGGTTTGACTTACTTACAAGTTTATGAGTAATGTCAAAGACAAAACAAACTGGTATGAGGTTACAGGTTATATGCCATTTTCAAATCAGATATCTTATTAATTGTAGTTTTTGAGGAGCACTGCTCTGGGTTTTTTCTAATTCATATTTATGTTCTTTGCAGGAATAACATCAGAAATTTTTTGGATTACCTTATGGAGAATACAATGGCTGTTGGACCAGAAGTAAATGGGGATTACTACAATCAAGAGGGCAATGAGGAAGAGGAACAGGAAGAGGAAGATGAAGACGAGGAAGAGGAAGAAGAGGAGGAGGAAGATAATGATGATGCAGTTGATATGCCTGTAGAACTAGAGCTAAATGAAGAGGAGGAGGAAGAGGAGGAGGATGACATTGCTAGTGCCACCAACCCAGCATTTTCACTTAGCAACATTCAGGCATTGTTTGGTCAGATTGATGAGGATCCAGTGAGTGAAAGTGACGATACCAGTGATGGTGTTGGTGCCAGCCCAATGCTAACATTTGGAAATTTCCTTGCAATGATAGGTCAACGAGCAGAAAGTGACAACAATCAGGAAGATGAGGAAGAGGAGGAGGAAGAGGAAGAGGAGCGATGGCATTCAGCAAGTGATGAATTTCACACACATGTCTGGGGAGAGGATGATAGTGGACAAATGCCCAGCAGAAGTGAAGTGGAAGAACAGGACTCTGATCCTTTCATTTCTGATTGGCAGTTTGTCACCCCAGAGAGTTTTCTTGAAGAGTGATATATTTTATTTTGTGCTTGGTTGTTAAAAATATCTGATGCTGTACAGTGATTGCTCTCAGTGACAAGCTTATGAAGTGGAACACAATATCAATAGCGTAAATAGTCTAAGTATATGAGAAGTTTTCTATCTGCATTAATTTATTATGCAGTGGAGACATATGATGATTGAATATGCCATTTTCAATGAGATTTTGATGACCTTTACATGAAGAATTCATTTTGAAGTGGTTGTGGACAAACAATATGTAAAGTGTGGTGTGATGATTTTTTAAACAATTTATATCTAGCAGAATTAGAAAAAACTACTTACAAATTCTCTGTTGTGGGTTTGATCATTTCAAAATGTTCTCTTCTCTTATAAACAGTCAACATAGATATTTAACAAATAAAATAAAAGCAAACACTTGAAAAGATATGTTGAAATTTAGCAGAGATGTGACTGTTAAAAGTGAACTGAATAAGTAACTAAGGTGTGAACTGTTGAATATATTTTCAAAGGACTGGAAATACTGAGGTAATGGTAATATTTTTTTCCCCAAGCAATGGGGCACATGTCAGACGTAGATAAGAACATGTTTTCTTTATATACTGTATAAATGAATCAATGCTTCTTCAATTATAGTTCCAGAACTTACTTGTGTGGATGTGATTGCTGTTTTAAGCAATGGAAACTATTATTAGACAACCCTAATTATCAGTTGATGTAGAAATATTATTAGGAGCTGATGGAAAATTTAGTTGTTCCATGTTTTTGTCTGCTTTCTATGAGTGAAATTTTGAAATATTAAGCAAGATCCATAATTATAATTTTCACGTGCTGTTTTCTTGCTATAGTGTCCTCCCAGGACAGAGGCACAATACCATAGCTTTCTCATAAAATGTATTCAGCACAATTGTATCTGTGATGAACATTTAATACAATTTTTTGTAAGAATAGTGCCACAGAAATGATAAACATATTTCAGCTTTTCTGTGGTCAAGACTCAAAATGGTAAAGTGAAATGAAAAGGCACAAATATTCAGTCCAAAATGCTCAACCCCAAGACTTCAGTGATATACTGACAAATATAATATTCATGCACCATTTCATATTAGCTAATAGTGAGAAAATGTCCAACAGAATCACCAATTTTTTAATATTTGTTATTATTTAGGTGTTATTTCTGCTCTTTGTTATGGGGTGGTCATAAAATGTTTATCATTATATTATATTTTTTGTTATTGCCTAATATACACACATATATATACAGTATATATATAATTCTTTTATCTTTGGAGATATATATATATATATATTAAGTTGCATGGGAACACCCTAATTATTAATTACTTTTGTTTAAAACCATATGAAGAATTTTAAAGTTCTAATACATTGCTGTTCCTTTATCTTATAACCTGTCATCCATTTAGAAAAGATTGTTAGGTATACAACAAGTGTAAGTGCATTGGCAGTACATGCTAGTGTGCACACATGTATACATATATGCCTAATCTTCATTCCCTTCACTGTGGTTACCCAAGTGTTCTTCCTCTTCAGTACCTCTGCTCAAATTGATATTTCATTCCAATATTTTTGTCAAATTTTCTTTTAGGTGTGATCATTTTACAGTTTATTACATTCCCCTTTCCTTTGGAGTATGGTTGCCAGTGTTGTTTTTTGTTATTTTTTGTATTATTTTAATTATAATTAATATTGTAATTATTATCACGATAATTATCATTTTTATTATTATCACTATCATCATCATCATAGAAGGTTTTGCTTTGCAACCTTATTTTGAATGGTAAAATATAATGATAACATCAAGATTAAGCAGCAATGGTGCCTTTAAATTGTGAATGTATGACAAACATAAACTGTCTTTTTGATTTATTTTACTGCAATTTTTTTTATGACTCATGTCTTTAATATAATGTCTTTCTCATTTTCTGTATCATTACCTTTGATATAGGCTTTTTTTTCTTTCTTTCTTGGGTGAAAATCTTCCCAAATTTACTGGCTGTAAGGATAAAATATCACAATATGTCAAACCTTTACTAAAGTAACTGGATTTTAGGACAGATTTCTGGAACACAGTTTGTGGTTCTTCATTTAGTCGAAAGTTACCATTTATTACTCAAATTTTTTTGTTATTCAAACTGTAAGCCAGATCTGAAGCTTATATTTTATTTTCTGGATTGAAGGATATAATTTCATCTAAATAGGTTCATAATTTGTGTGTTAGTACTACATTAAGTCCAAATTCAGATGATAAACAGTCATCTTTATACACATGAAAACTTACTCCTTTATATGTCAATATAAACTTTCCCTTTATATGTCATTATATATCCATTACTGATGTATCGACCATTGAACTGCAGAACTTCACTTCAGTTTTTCTTCAAATATGGATATTAGGGGCTGAAATATATACAGCATGTTATATAACTATCAACTAATTAATAAATAAAGTGTGGCGACTGGCAAACAAAGCTGTGAATGGCTCAATGCATCAATTACTTGGTTTTATAAAAATAACTGACACAAAATTTTTTCAAAGATTTTATTATAAACTTTATATATACAGGCATAGAGATAATAATTCAAATAAGACTGAAATTTGTCACACAAAATTTTAAGACAGATATTAACTTGAATCTCTGTTTAGATAAATATGTCAAGAGAGTTATCAGGGTATTTCAAATGGTAACCTATGAGAATTATATACAAACAGTAGCTTACAAAACTTGATAATTAAAATGGCCATGAACAATAAAAGAAAATGCTATAGAATAAGAAAATAAAAAAGATTATAGTACCTGAATCCCTTAACTCTCTTTTCAGAGTTTAACCCCATCATGATGGGGCCAGAATTTTCTGTGACAATTATTACGCAACAGTCTAACTTTTCTAGAAAGGTGTGTGCTGTGTACAGTACAGCCGGCCTACCTGCTCACTCACTAGAGTGAGTCATGACATGTATACATGTCATACATCAGTATGTCATGACAGCTATAGCCATACCCGTCAGTAAGGGGTTAATAAAATCCTGCCATTATGTATACTTGGATCCCTGCAAACTTTCTTATCATCAGGCCACATAAAGGCCTACTTGACAACCACAAAGGATATATTTTCATACTGCAACTACAATTTTATATTTTATGGACTATCAACTTGCCTTTTCATCTTTCTCAGCTGCATTACTGGAACTAGCAGGCAGTTGTTTAATAGAATGTGGTGCAATTAAGGGAGTAGATCTTAAAACCTCTGGAGTAATTCTCTTCTTTTTGGCATCATCCGGAACTATCAAAACAAATGTGCGGAAGTGCCTAAGTACCTTCTCTGTGACAGGAAAAAGAGACATATTTGAGTTATATGTAACTTCAAAACAAAATCTAACACTTAAAACTAAAAATTATATACAAGACTCTATCCTCATAAAAGATATTCTGGACTACACTAGTATCCATATGTAGTCTAAGGTACTCTTACCCTATATGAAATTCCATGATCTAGGAAAGGTTTTAGAACTTTGTTTCATCTGCACCAATATGCTAATCCACACAGTATTTTCAAATATTTGACATAAAACTTTTGTAATTTTCATATCTGCCAATAAAGCAAATAGTCATGCTGATGACAAATGTACATCAACCTAATCCTAGTTATTCTCTTTCAGAGACTATGCAGACTACTTTACTCAACTACTGTATAACAAAAATAGATCTGTAACCTTCCCTTTCCACAGACAACATTATACTATGTATCTCTGTTATCAAAGTCTTCTTGTTATACAAATTATTTACTTATTGAATGACCAACTAACAATCATTCACAAGCAATTGTTTTTCCAGAACCACCCCAAAACTGCTGGTGGTTGAAAATCCTTAAAATTCCCCTGTGGGTACTATTGGTGGAAAAAAAATTCTTTGTTATTTCTTAATGTTCTGAAGGCAAAATTTCATCCAAGTTTATAACTGCATTTTTGTCTGTGTAAGCCAGGAAAATGAGGAGACTGAATAAAGATTATTACCATCCCTTCCTCTACCTTCCTCAAAAGTTATGTCTTGTCTCATTGCACCTTAATCTCAAAATGTAGCTGTTGGTCAAGTGAATAAAGGGTGAAATCACTAAAAGAGCACCATGTAATCTTATAAATGCCTGCTCAGGTACAGACTGCCTATACTTTGGCCAACTTGTTAATTTATGCAGTCTGGGTACAATGGTTTAAGAATCTATGATCACTATCTGCAATACAAGTGGAACTGCTCATTATGATATAAACACATTTTTATAGAAAATATTCAGAATAAATGCAAGGGTGACAATAAATAATTTACAGCATACATTAACCTTTATTTGGAGGAAGGAATTGCCTTACCTGTCAGTCCTTCATCTAATTTATATTCATAAGCAATTTTCTTTGCTGTCCATTGCTCAGGATCTTGCTGGTGCATTCCTATTGCATGTAGTGCATTTCTGAGAGTTATCTTCCCATATGGCACTGCCTAAAAATTAAATATTCTCCATTTTACAAAGGCATCAAATTCATATTTATAAATTAATGTAGGAAGCATTACCTCTCAACCCCATTCATAAAAGTTCATGCTGATTATCAATTAACAATTAAACCAAAAAAGGAAGGAAGAGAGGGGGAAAAATAATATGAAGACTTCTGTATAGGAATTAACCAAAATCTATATGAAGCCTCAACTTTAACTTTTCATTTTTTGGAAAAAGTCCATCAAGAACAAGTCGTTCACATTTTCAGAGCAGACTCACTTTTGATGACTGATTCCTTCATTTAAGACTGTAATTTCACTAATAAACATTCAATATTCAATTATATGGCAGATTATCTCTAACAACAAATTTAATAAAATTTATACTCTTAAAGGCAATGTCCAATAATAATGTAGATTTCACAATCAATGTTTTGGACAAGTAGTAAAACAATTACTTACTTTTGGTTCATAAAAGCCATACTCAGGGTCTGCTACAAATGAACGATCTGACGGTAGTGATCGTTCTGGGTTGTCAGGGATTTCCTTTGTAAGCTAGAGGCAATGAAAAGTTGGTTAAATAAAGGTACTATCTCTAAAAACAACATTGGGAACTTCAAAGACCAGAAAAAGCTTCATGTAATTATTTTTATTAATCAGTTTAAAATAAATTAAGATTCATTCTAACTGAAATTAATAAGCTTTCCAAGGCTGAAAGAAACCGATTTATCATTACAATTGAAAAGGTAATGATTATGCGACACTCCCCCATACATAACAGATATGGAAGTTGTAATACTATGATGTATGTTTCTTATGATGAATGAAACAATACACTAACCCAATACATGATAAACTATGAAACAATGACTTTCATTTATACCTTTCATTCTCATTTTTCCCCAAATAAAGAAGTTGATTCAAAAAGAAATATGCTCAACTGGACCTTGAATAAGAAAAGTCAGACTCCTCAAACAGCAATAGATGTGCAATACAAATTAAATTTAATAGTCCATTCTAGGTATATCTGGAGATTTACGCATATTATATGGTTTTACAATGGTTAACACTGATTTGCTTATAATAGTTAAGAGTAGCTGCTGTGTCTGTAAATGATGAATCAGCTAAGCAAAAAAAAAATCGCTCCCCTATTTCCACTCTTTGTTTATCTATTTGTTTCACCTTTTATTCATGAATAACTTAAAAGGATGAGAAAAGTATGTATGTATTTATGTACACATACAAATGTATTTAAGCATGTGAATGTAAATATATATTTTTACTCTTATCTCTCTTTCTTTTCTTTTACTTTGGGTAAATAAGCAAACTATGACTGCAGATTGCTCAAAAACAGAAATATATACAAATAAATGAATTAAAAGAGAAAATTAAATATACTGTACATCTTTTTTGAGTGGACTCAACTTGGAAAGATTGCTAATCTCTCTCTTCTATATGAAAAAAAATAAAAACATTAAAGGCTTGTTTTTTTTTTCCTTCTTTCAAATATTATCAAATATCTTAGTGTTTCAGTTACCTTTGTATGTACAATACTCACCATTGGATCCTCTGAAGTGACATAGATCTGCTTCAGTCTATTCAGCAAGATATCATCTTTCTTCTCAAGACTCTTCTTCACCTCCTCAGGCTGATCTAGCATGTGTCAATTAAACAGACTTAAAATTACCTTATAACTTTATATATAAACGGCAGGCAATTATGATGCTATCCAAGGACATGACAAAATTATGGGTTTAAAAATACTGTTTCAAAATTAATTATTTACTTTTTGAACCACATCCATACATGTCGCTAAAATAATCATCCCTTTCCAATGGCATTCTATACCATTGCACACACTACATACCCTTCAGTATAAAAGATTTTATCCAGGATATCTTTTCCCTGTGCAAGAAAATGGATACAACAGGTCCACAATGGCCTAGTGTTTTTAAATTTTCATCTAAGGAGTACAGGATGGAGTTGAGAAAGGAAGAAGAAGAGGATGATAATAAAAAGTAGAGAGGAAGAACTTGGAGGATGGGGGTAACTGGTCTCTTACTTTTAATGGATTCCTCTATGATCAGTCTTGTGGATTCATGCCTTGGTGCTACTGGCCGCTTCTCCTTTGTGATTTCTCGGTGTGCTCTGCTCTCTACATTGAAGTCTCTAATTGGTTTTGTTACTCTACGGCCAAGTGCAGACATAACCTTCCCCATCCTTCTAAATTTTGTAGTCCTGTGAACACAAACCATCCTTTGAGACATTTTAACCATAAGAAAATGAGGATGATTCTTAAGAAACATGACTTCAGGAAAAGCTCCTTTGCAAAGAAAGAAAGAAAGAAAAAGAAAAAATAAATAAATAAATAAAAAACAATAATAATAAAAAATAAATAATAAATAAATAATAATAAAAAACATGAATATGACTAATAACTAATGCTTGCCCAATAAATGTCACATCAATAAAATAGTTAAAGTTAACCTCTAATCATTCAAAAATTAAATGTGTGTAGGGGGTATATCATCAAAATATGTTGCAATTCCAAGCTCCATCTTGCCAAATATTCTTGGTGAAAATTTGTCATCCATATAGTTCAGAAACAACAGTAATACTTGATGCAGTCATCGTCTGGACAATTGACCAACAATCCTTCACTAAATATATTCTGGCTAGAAAGATCATTTAAACCCTGCCAATTTAAGGTTAAATCAAGAACAAGTTTACTCTCTACCTAGTCAAAATATATGCAATGGATACAGGAGTACCATTTCAGCTTTCTCTTGGGAGGGGAGGAAGGGTGGAGAGTAAAGTGAGCACAATCAGCTTCTGGGGCACTGTGAAATGGGGATCACTCCCATCTCAAGTTATAAAGTTGTAATTTAGGGGAAAAAAGGAAGAAGAAAAAAAAAGTAAGTGTAGCCCTTGGGGGAGCAGTGACTGCCCCCCCTAAAATGACACCCATGAATGGATGTTTCCAGACCTTTGTAATGTCTTATAGGTCATGACAATCACTTGAGTACTGAAATGGTAATTCTTTACAGTATGGACACACACGTCAGAGACAAAGTCCCCAACTCCATGTCACAAAATTTATTCAACAATTTAATTTGGGAAAGTATTGTGTCAGAAAGGGTAAAGAGAAGTTAAAGATTAGGATAAAGTGTGTTAGATGTCAAAGATTAGAGAGCATTATAGGATAGTATGGTAGTGAATAGGCAAAAGAGGGGAGTCACTGAACTAGAGCAGACATTAGTAGGAAGGGGAGGGTTAAGGGGGTAGGGCATTTGAGTGAATTACAGTGTATTTGTCACTGGGGAAGGTATAAGAACAATGTTCAAGGAAAACAGAGATGGCTGTTGGAACAATAGGAGAAGAATCCGGGGAGGGATGGGGATATTTGATGTCAAACAGCTGGGTTGTTAAAGTTGTGAGAAGCCCAACCCAATGAACATTCATTATGCGGACATGCTTATACACTGAAATAGATGCATATCTACCATAGAGATAGATAGATAAGTATATATATCTGATAGATAGAAGGATATACATTTATTTCTATGTATATGCATGTTTTTATATACAAATTTTAATTGGGTCAGGCATCCCACAATTCTAACAAAGTGGGCGAAAGAGTATTATAGGAAAGTATGGTAATGAAAAGGGAAAAGTGCAGAGCAGGGATTAATAAAATGGGAAAGGTTAGGGGGGTAGAGAAACTGAGTGAACTGCAGTGTATCTGTGACTGTGGAACGAATAGGGACATTGTTCAAGGAAACAGAGGTGGCTGTTGGAGAAGAATCCAGGGGATGAGAAATGGGGACTGGGGAAGGTGGTGAAGTATCAGGAAGAATGTCTGGAAGGGAGGGGTCTGGAGAAGGACACTGTTGTGACAAAGGGGATTCAAGTGGGATTGGTGGAGAGGGTGGGGTGAGTTAGGAGGGTGTAGGAGGGAACTTGAGGAGGAGGAGGATGGATATCTGCAAATATTTTTAGTGTAGAAGGAGTAGGAACAGAGGGATTTGGGGGGGGGGGGGGTAAGGAAGCATAGTATTCTCTTGGATTATTTTTAGGGGAAGTTTTGGCTGTCTTCAAGGGTTTCTGGAAGGAAGTTGGGTGAAGAGGACTGAGGAACAAAGGTCCTCTTATGCAGAGAAGAGGAGATAGATATTTGAGGAGCAGAAAAGGAAGGTGTAGGAGAGGATGTAGTAGGAGAGGGTAGAGAAGAAGCTTTAGGTTGCCTGGTGCAACAAATAAAGTGAGGAGGAGGGGTAGGTATCGGGGAAGTGGTGGATATAGGAGTATTTGGATCTAGACTAGAAAACAAATTTGACTGGGGGATATGGTGATTAAACATAGGATGGGTTAGGCTACAGGGAAGAGATACTGGGGGAGATGCAGAAACATCTTATGAAGATGGAAGGGGAGCAAAACTGTTCTGGAATAAGTTCAGAGAAAAAAACCTCATCGTCGTGCTCCCTGTCTAGCCTCACGAAGTGTGAGGCCTAGTTTGAATCTGAGGACTGCTACCTCACATTTGAGCTTATAGGTTGGGCACATAGAGGGCAGCGGGCTGTGGAGCAATGATGTTTGGCTGGGTGGCCAAAATGCCAACATTTCTAACATTGACAAGGAAGGGGTCAATATGGTCAGACATGGTAGGACAATCCACCAATATAACTTTATGGGGGAGGTCATGTCTACAGAAGTTGATCTTAGCAATATTGACATGGGACTTACACTGGCCTCTCGGAGGAATAGTATAACACTGTATTGCCACTTCATCATAATCAGCAAGGTAGGTAAGTAGGTTATTTTCACAGTCTGACCAGTCCTTGTTCTGGATAGGACATGTATTTGGGGGGATAGAAACAGTTCCAGTACAAGTATTATGAGAAGGGTGAGGTTCAGCAGTGAGGTCAGTTTGAATAGATAGTGCACTAGCTTGGGATTCAGATGTAACTGTGACAAGGTGTGAATGATCAGAGCGACTGCTAAAGGTAACCTTGCCTACTTGTTTCTGGAGGCACTGTTGAAAGAGAAGGGTATTCTCAGATTAAGGGGCTGTGGCGGGATCACAAAGAATCGATCTCACTTGGCTGGCTAAAGAAAGTTCTCAAAAGGTTTGCAGAGGTAGAGGCACTAGAAAGACAAGGGTAAGAGGAAGATTGGGTGGTATGGAGTAGAGAGTTCTGTTGGGGGGAGGGGGGGGACAATAAGGATGAAGAGTAATAATAAGGGAAGAGGGGGTAGACATTGAAGAGGACTTTGCAGTCGGAGATGGAGAGGAGAATGTTGGGAGAAAGGAAGGGGTGCTTTCTGGAGGTTGAGTAATAGCCTGGATGGGTGTTTTGAATTGATAGAGTTGTCAATAAGCGTCGAGGAGGGGGTATTATA
>NW_020872958.1:1235383-1237883 GCF_003789085.1 Penaeus vannamei | reverse complement strand
AATAAAGGTGCTTATGGAAGCATATGATTATGTTAGAGTGAACTTTATATCATTATCCTTGGAACATGTTCAACAAGGGTTCCTTTGTAATATTCCAGGTATGGATGGCATATGGGAAGCAGGTGTGAGTAGGGCTGGACTGCTGGAGCCTCTCATTGACCCACCTGTCACTTGTAAGAAGTGCAGCACAGTAGCCAAAGAACCATACATTCAGTGTGTAGAATGTAAGCACCAAAATAGAATGCCAGTCACATTATGCGTGCCATGTTTCACAAAAGGATCTGAATTTGGCTCACATCGAAATGATCATTCATATATGGTTATCAGGAATGACTTCTGTCTTTTTGAACCAGGCTGGCAAGCAAAAGAAGAACTGCGATTAATTAATGCTATAAATGACTGCGGCATAGGAAATTGGCAAGATGTTAGTTATCAGATGGAAGGAAAGTCTGCAGAAGAATGTAAAAGACATTATCTGAAATATTATATAGAAGATGCACATCCAGATCTCCCCAAAATTTGCAAAAGAGAAGTATCAAGTATTGTCTATCCACAGCCAGTGACTTATGAAGGTGGAGGAGATGATCCTCCTAGACCACTTCCAGGAACAGCAGCCTGCAGGGACATGGCAGGATACAATGCTGCACGCGGTGACTTTGACATTGAACATGATCATGGGGCAGAGTCTGACATCCAGGATTTAGATTTAAAACTGTTTGAAGATGATGAGAAGCCATCTTTGGGTATGGAATTACAAACAGCTCTTCTGGACATTTACAGAAGAAGACTTGGGGAGAGATTCAGAAGGAAGAAAATAATGCGTGACCATGGACTAATAGCTATGAGTCGAGCCATAATGTCACTAAATCGTTATCGTTCTTCAGTTTCACAGAATTTGGGTGAAGCCTTGCAAAAGTTTCATAGTATTCTGAGTTCAGAAGAATTAGATATGCTATTGGAAGGCTTGAAATGGGAAGCTGAACTCAAAAGGCAGATAAATGACCTTATGGAATATCGGACTAATGGGATATCTAAACAGACAAACATCATTACTTATGAGACTTTGAAAAGAAGACGAGAGGCAAATCTTAAGGAGCGTCGGAATCTTGTTGTTTCACAGAAGGATGGTGGAGACATAAAGTGGGATGTAATTAATAAGAATATTGCACCTTTAGGTGCAGCCATTTCTGGTTCATCAAGGAGAGTTAGTGTACCTCTCAATATAGCAGGGAAGCCTGGATATGAAAACCTTACTGATACAGAGAAACAGATTGCTTCAGAACTCCGTCTGCTGCCAGAGGATTTCCTCAAATTCAAGGCTTCCTTCATTGATGAATGTCGAAAATTGAATGGTTTAAGGCTAGCTCAGGCGAGGACATTAATAAAGATAGATGTAAATAAAATCAGAAAAATCTATGATTACCTTTTAGCTGCAGGCCTTATTCATGTTCCAAAGAAAAAGTAGACTTTTGCTTTGTGACTAGTACTATATGATATGTACTAGAAAGCATACAGAGTTGTTAGTTTTTGAATAGATAATTACTTTGTTGAAGTTTTGCCATGGTTTTTATCTCAGGAGGATTAGGATGATGTCACAGCATACTGGTTGAAAATGTTTCCTTAATTTCTTTGTTATCTTACAGTTTTAGTGATGGTTTAACATGGTACAATTTGCATGAGACATATCACATTTTCCTTTTGAAGAACAAAGTTTGAGAACTTCTCCAATGTATTGTAGGTAAATTATATATATATTTTTTTACAAGTTATTTGGTATAAAAGCAGTGTATTGTGAACAAGTTTACCAAAGTTTTAAAACTGTAGTAGATAACAGTTGACTGAACAGCAATGATGTTCCTGTTGTTATAAACTTTTAATACAGTAATAACAAAGTGATAGTGTTTGAATCTTACTACCTTTTCAAAATATCACAGCCATGAAACTATAGTAGTTTTATGTTGTACAGTATACGCAACTATTTTTTCCGTAGACCTTTATGACGGATATGTTCCATTCTGCCTTTAACTCTTGCACTTTGAAAAGAGAGAGGGGAAGCTACAGACCGAATGCATGATTTTGTTGCAAAGAAAGTAAGAACATGGTTCCACCAACAAATCTTTTCCTATTACTCTCAGTCTCTCTCTCTCTCTCTCTTTCAAAGTGCAAGAGTTAAAGCAGAATGGAACATATCCGTCATAAAGGTCTACGGAAAAAATAGTTGCGCTATACTGTACAACATAAAACTACTATAGTTTCATGGCGCTGCATTTTGAAAAGTAGTAAGATTCAAACACTATCACTTTGTTATTACTGTATTAAAAGTTATAACAACAGGAACATCATGCTGTTCAGTCAACTGTTATCTACTACAGTTTTAAAAACTTTGGTAAACTTGTTCACAATACACTGCTTTTATACCAAATAACTTGTAAAAAAAATATTATAATTTACCTACAATACATTGGAGAAGTTCTCAAACTTTGTTCTTCAAAAGGAAAAG
>NW_020872958.1:1210933-1218433 GCF_003789085.1 Penaeus vannamei | reverse complement strand
TCACGGCTCGCCTATTGGACCGTAGGCTCCCCTCGTTCCCGGGTTGCTTACACCAGACACCTTACTCCCGCACCCGGGCCGAGTTCACACTTCACAGGCCCTCTCTCCTGTGGTGTACAGAGAGAGATCCCCTAATTGGCGAGGCATTATTGTCACCCACTTGGCGTGATCCTCCAGAGCAAAAGCCACTAGACTTGAGCTTGATTGATACTCTTTGACAACAAACTACACAGAGAGCTCCGCCAATTTCTCGTGGTTCGCCGCGACAATTGGCCAGGACTTCTCTTGTAGTAAGTGCCCCACTACCGCTCCCTTGGAGAGCGAGGTTACAAACCTGGTCTGGACCCTCTGGTCCTGGACATAGTTTGTGGCCACGCACCAAGGGCGACTTTTCTGTGCCTAACTCTTGCCCTCTCTTTCTGACTTCCTGGTGCAGCCTGGGCCTGCGGGAAACGTCGATTTTCAACATTCGCCTGGGCTGCGGTGACGTGATCACCCCCCCCCCTTGTAGCAGAATTGGGGTGCAGAGCGTTTACCACACCAAAACTCCGAGTTCAGCCCACCCAGGGGGATCTCCTGTTCTGTGGTGCTGAAGGGTCGAGTGTAGGGATCAGAGCTTTTTTTGAGGCCCTTCTTAAGACCTCACCCTGAGAGTAGGTATAAGGATAATCCCCGAAAGGGGACCAATCTGTTTCCAACTCTCTAAATGACCACAAAATGAATCCGAACATGGTAGTCACCCTGGAGCCTTTCAAGGTTGCAGGGGGAAAGAAAACCAAAAGTAGGCCGAACGTGTCCGGCCTGCTGAACCGAGCAAGGACAAGACAGAAACACCAAACAAAGTCTGTCCATGCACACCAGACTGAGGGAAACCTGAACTCCCCTCAGAACTCCCTCAGTCAAGAAGGGGCTCCAGATAAACCAACCAAACCAGCTGCCCCCACTTCTAAAGGCCTTAAACCCCTGCAAAGGGGAGGCGTGAAGCGACGAAGGGTGGAAACTGGCTCTGAAGAAGAGGCAGAGCACACCCCAAGTCGACTAACGCGGTTTAAGGTACGAAAAAAACCTGGTCTTCGACAATGCATACCAGCTAGTAAGGGCATTGGAGAAGGAAAGAAACGTCAGACTCTCAATCCGAATCTCTAGAGATGAGGGCATGATCATTGCCCCCAAAGACAAAGCCACCATGAACTTCCTGCAGGAAATCAAGGTGCTAAAAGACGGGAGAAAGGTGTGTATCTCACCACTGACCTCCCAAGAGAAAAAGTCCAAGATGGTGCTACTTGGCTTCCCACTAGGGTTCGACGTGGAGGTGATCACGTCTCTCCCACAAGTGGTGGAGGCTACCCGCATGACCAAAGGGAAGTCTCCAACCAGACAAGTCCTGGTTATCCTCAAGGGAGCCCCAATCACCACCCTTGATCTGGGTAACTGGGGCTCATACAAGCTCAGGACATATGTGCCAGAGCCCTTGAGGTGTTTCACGTGCCAGAAATTTGGGCATCACCAGGCCAACTGCAAGGCCAAAGCCAAATGTGGTGTATGCAGCAAGGCACACGAAACCGAAGTGTGTAACAAGGCACACAAAGATGGCCAGGACACAACAGCCAAGTGTCCAAACTGTGCCAAAAAACATCATGCCTGGAGCCTGGCTTGCTCTGTCAGGAAACAGGCAGTGATTAAAAAGCAGGAGCTAGCCAAAAAGCGTCCTGACTTTGTCCCTGCGCCCCCAGGCACCTACGTCTGGGGCAAAAACAAAAACAAAAACCAAAAAGAAAAGACTCCCCGACCTCCTAAGAGGAAGGAGTCGGGGCGACTCCTTCCTCTTAGGAAAATTGGATACCTCTAACAGAGAGGAATTCCCCAAGCTTGCTAGTGGAAAGAAAAAAAAAAAGAACCAAAGGGAAAAAGGTTCAAAGTCCACAGCAATGGTCCCCCCAGTAGATGATAATCTTTTCTTTGACGAGAAAGATATGACTCTCCTGTTCAGTGCTGTAGTTTCTGCAGTAGCAACAGCCTTAGGGAGAACCAGTGAGGAGGCGGAGAAAGCAGTGCAGGTCGCAATGACGGCTATGACCCAAACTGTGGCAGCTCTGAAGGGAAGGAAGCTAGAAGCCTCCAAACCGATAACGAGCAGCGCTCCCCTCCCTAAATCCTTGGATGGCAGGCTAGCTTCAGGAGAAGCATTATGTGAAACCCCAGCTAGTCTGTCAGGACAGGCTGAAACTGTGCAGCAGAAGCCCCCACTGCAGGCCGAGTCTGTACACCCCTCGGTAGAGCCTTAACCAGAGTGTCTGACTTAGAGGAAGTTGTACAATCCTCAATCAATGAGGATCTGTATTTATCTGATGCCACCAGCACTGGGGCATCTGAAGCTGAAGCAAGTGACACTGAGTAACCATCATGGCACACAATCTAAGCATTCTGCAGTGGAATATCTGTAGCTATAAAAGCATGAATTCCTTTCTCCAGTCAGTTGTGCAAGGAGCATTGACGTCGTCATGCTCCAGGAGACACTAACTATGGGATCCGTGTGCTTCTCAGGATATCATGCCTTCACCACTCCAAACCTGGATGGTGCTCTAGGCCTGATGACCCTGGTAAAAGAAGTTATCCCGTGCTCCTTAATAGCCAACCCGCCGCACTGTGGAGATGGTGTTGAATCTCTTGCTGTTGAGATTCAGCCACCTGGGGGCCCTATAAAAATATATATTTATAGCAAACCATTGTGTGAGAGCTTAGATCTAAACCAGGTCTGTGCTACTGCAGCACAAGACCGAGTGATCATAGGGGGAGACTTCAATGCACACATAGCCATGCTGAATCCCCGCAAAAGGCCGAACGCGGCAGGAATTCACATAGCAGAAGTGCTTGAGACATTCCCTGAGATCGCTCTTCTCAACACCAAAGAAACAATGCATGTGAAGGGAGGGGCCCTAGACCTCACCTTTGCCACTGCAACAATGGTGGAGAGAATTCGGTGGTGTGTCGATGATACGGTTACTAGTGATCACTACGGCATAGTCACCACACTAATGGATGCAGGTCCAGCCCAAAGACCACATCACATTCCTAAATGGAAAACAGACAAGGCCAACTGGTTTGCCTTCCAGGAAGGCTTGGCTCGATGTCTGAAAGACAATGAACCCAATAACAATAATGAAAACGTGGATGTGCTAGAGACAAGGCTAATCCAGGCCATAAACCAGGCAGCCTCACAAACCATCCCAAAACTCGCCCATGGTCCAGAACTCACAAAGACGCCTGGTACTATAATGACGAAATCAAAGAGGTCAACCACAGGGTTAATATGTGTAGAAAAAACTTCCGACGGCAAAGATCTCCCGACAATCTAGCCCTGTTGAGGGAAGCTGTCGTGGATGCCAAGGAAACTGCCAACAGAGTAAGGCATGGAAAAATGGCTGGAATGGTGCCAAACTTTTGGGCACCAGACCAGCCTTACAAAGTTGTGGAAACGGGTCAGGCAAGCGACAAGCCGCCAAGCCCCGAAATGCACTCATCATGACCCACAATCAGAGGCTAACAGATTGGTGCTTGAGTTCTCTGCCAGAACCAGCACCAACAATCTGCCTCCAATGATGAGAGAAAAACAACAAAACTTAAATCCAGAAAGACTTGCTCTCATAAGAGACAAGGCACTCGAAGCTGATGAAACGGATGTCTTGTTCTCTCTTAGGGAACTAAGAAAATCATACAAATCCAGTTCTGGGTCAGCACCGGGATCTGATGGGATCTCTCACCCCATCATTTCGCATCTAGGCCTTGCATGAGAACTTGCATTCTTGCAGGTTATCAACAAATCCTGGCAAACAGCCACGGTGCCCCAGAGCTGGAAACAAGCCACAATAGTTCCCATCCCAAAACCAAAGGAGCCTGGCAAGTACCGTCCCATCTCTCTTCTCAGCTGCTTGGGTAAAACAGCTGAGAAGATGGTACTCAACAGGCTCCGATGGAAAACGGGTCCCCCTCATGAACACCTGCACGGGTTCACAAGGGGTAAGAGCACTGCTCATAGCATTTCCACACTCTTAAGCACAATCTGCACCTCGCCCGCCGTGGTTGTCTTCCTTGACCTGGAGAAGGCTTTTAAACTGGCAAGTCCGCTTGCCATTCAAGAGATCCTAATCCACAAAGGAGTCAAAGGCAGACTCTTGGCCTGGATAGCTGACTATTTTAAAAATAGATCAGCAAATGTCAGATTTCAAGGCCACCTCTCACAGCACATGCCACTTGAAAATGGAACTCCTCAGGGAGGCGTTCTTATTCCAGCCCTGTTTAATACTCTCATGTCCAACATACTCAACATTCACCTGCCAGAGGGATGCAAGATCATCTCTTATGCAGATGACTTGGCAATCATAGCCTCTGGCAATCACTGCCTTACTAGAGCTCAGCGTTGTCTGAACCTGGTGTCTGGAGAGTGTTGTAGGACGGGTCTAAAAATATCAGCAGCAAAATCCAAAGCAATGGCTCTGAGAACCAATGTCAGAAACAAAAAAACTCACTATACAGGGTATGGATCTGGAATGGGTGAAGGACTATCTATACCTTGGTGTATGGATAGGACACCACTCACTTTCAAAAAGGATCCAATACCTGCTTGAGAACCAAGGAAGACTGTCAGTCATGAAAGTCATGACAGGGAGACACATAGGAGCAGGACACAAAGTACTAAGATCATTCTATGTACATGCTGTCCGTCCTATTATTGACTATGCATCTGTCGCCCTCATTGCTTCCAGCACAACATTAAAAGAAAAACTGGAAACAATACAAAACGAAGCAGCCAGGATAATTCTAGGTGCACCAAAGTGGACAAAGGTCATCAACCTCCTCATAGAAGCTGATTTACCGTCCATGGACACTAGCATTGACCTAATGGCAGCACAGTTCCTTTCCAAGGTCCTGCAGGCACCCACAAACCCATTGAGAACAATTCCTGGCTCACACATACAGCCAGAGTTTTGATACGCTTTCAGCTAAAAGATTCATTGCTTGCCAAGGGTATGGACTCCCCTCACCCTGATTACAAAGAACCCCCGCCGTGGGCAAATGAAATTATCGAATTCTCAATTCTAAATCTCACAATGAGAAAAGATCAATATTCCATGCCTAGCCCCAAAGGCACAAGCACAAAGGGTCATTGAACAAATAACTCCGCCAGGTAGTATAACTTACTACACGGATGGATCCGTGGATCCAATAAACCATACTGCAGGCGCCGGCTTTGCAACAAAGGATACCACAGCATCCATTAAGGTCACTGACAATGCCTAAACGCTTCAGGCTGAAACGGTTGCGATCATGGAAGCATTGACACACGCGTCCCTGAGGGGAGGGCACGTTGTCATTCATACAGATTCAAGAGCAACTATTGACAGCTTACAGCATAGCATGCCCCCAGATAACATCTACCTCTTGACATCAGTACTAAACATAGCCCAAAGAATCCTTAGTCAAGGTAGAAGAATCATCATAAACTGGGTCCCAAGCCACATAGGCATACAAGGGAACGAGCTTGCTGATAAACTAGCTGAAAAGGGCAGGGGTATGCCCCCATCCTCCATGATCGTTAAACCCAGCTGAAGGGGACTGAGCCAAGGTACCAAAGCTGCAGCGTGTGCGGTCCTCCGGGGAGCACATAGAGAGAACATCACAAAATCGCTCGCTGCCAAGTGGTACTCAGATGATTCAGGCTATGAGCCACTGGCCCTTCCTCCAAAATACAAAAAGAGGTACCGAAGTCATACTATTCAGACTAAGACTAGGTTACCAATGCGCTTGGCAAATTATTGACAATGAGACTGCGAGGTTATGCAAACACTGTGGCGAGCCTAACGCCACCCTGTTACATTACTTGCAGAATTGTGTACAAACAATTTCTGAGGCCGGGACCACCCACCACAGCCGCCGGGTTGGTAAAAAGGGTGTGCAACATGCTTTCTCCATGGCATCTGGATTGCTTGCTTGCAATCCAGCCACCACGATAAGCATGCAGTTCAAAGAAAACATCTGAGTTAACTAGAATTAGTTAACACAGGCCGGGCCACTCCAGAGAAAAGGCCTGGGCGAAGCATGACTTCGCAAATCTAACTGAACTGAACTGAACTGCCGAGTTCATCACTCACGATCCTCCAGCCGAGCAAGACACAGCAAGCAGCAACAAGGCCTAACCAGGCCTTAGCCGACGGGTGAGCCGCCCCGGCTCTCACCGGCGATCTCCAGCACACCAGCCATCCCTGTGGGCACTCACACCCACACCCAAAACCTCCTTAAAGAGATGATTGACACCAGTCTATGGCGGATGCAAATCCATTGCCATATTATAATCAATGGCAGTACCAGCTATATTTTAAACACTGAATCCAAGGAGTTCGACAAATTATCAGAATATAGAGTTCTCGCAAAAGAAATCCACCGATTAGGGGATCTTAAACTAAAAACCGCATCGGTGGACAAAGGAGCAGTCGGAATGATCAGGAACGGATTGAAAATATGTTGATAAAATTGCTCTGACGTTAACTAAGTTTCTGTCGATGTCAATATATATTAATCAAGGAAAAAAAACAATAAGGCGTCACATCACAGTGAGCAATGACACCCGGCTATCATAAAGTAAATCAGAACATTGACAGAAAAGAGAAACTTTGGTTCAGGTAGCAGACTCCCTCTGGAGGTGGGTCGGTAGGTAGAGAATATGTTAATTTTATTTTATTTTTTATTATTATTTTGAGAAATTTTGCAGTGCCGTCGGTAATCTGCTAGTGCCAATAGACGTGATGAAGCCCCGAGGTTAGCTCAGTGTGCCGTTGTGGCATTTGGGGTGTGTTTTTGGCGGCATTATTGAAAACGTTGGGTTTAGATCTGTGGTAGACAGGAATTTAACAGTAAAATATTTTTGAGTCAGTGGTTGGTCGGGTTACCTGAACCAATTTTTTTTTTTTTTTATCGATTTTTTATTTATTCATTTATTTTATATTTTTCTGCTTACTTCAAATGAATAAGAATAGGGATGGTGATGATGAGGATCAGGATGATGATGATGACAGTGGCGGAGATATAAGGGGACGGTTGTCCACCTTTTCAAGTAGAGTCAGTTTTGTCGGAAATCTTCAATCCTTGTCGGAAAAAAATGTGACTGCAATCTGTTTTCATGTGATGTGGTTCTTCATTTTTAGCAGATTTAAATGAAAAGTCGCTCAGTTCTCTACATTTTCAAATGCTTCATCTCTATTCATTCGAAAAAGCCAAATTTTTCATTACATTCCTGTATGAGTCCAGAATTCCACTGGCCTAAACTTGAGTAAAACATATGGATTGATTCAGCTCGAATAACGATAATGATAGTTATGATAATTGCAACAATAATGATAGTGATAATAATTATCATAAAAATAATGGTAATAATAGCAATAATGAGAATAAATTGATAAAAATGATAACGATCATAACAACACTGGTAAAATGAAAGTAACAACA
>NW_020872958.1:1198433-1203433 GCF_003789085.1 Penaeus vannamei | reverse complement strand
ACCGTTCTCAGGTGTGCAGAACTCGGTCATTCTACACTAGCCAAGAAGGGACAAGGAGGCAGTTTTATCAGGAGTCTTGCAGAGGAGGTAGAAGGCCATTTCTTAGTAAATGACCATCGTCCTGCATACCAAGCCCTGAGAAAGCTAAACTACAAGCTCTTCAGCAGGTGGACAGTAGTTTCACTTAGTAAGTGGCCGGCCGATCGTCTGACGTAGATCCTGGGTTGTGGGCGTGGTAACGCTAGGTTGAGTATTTTTTAGGAGGCAGTTTAGGGTTAACCAGGGTTGACCTACCATCAGTTAACTTGGATGTGGATAGTGGGCGCGAGGGGTTGAGAGTTAGGGGGAAGCCGTTGCCGGTAAGGGAAGAAAAGGGGAGGAGGGGTAGGGGAGCCGCAACCCATCAGTGCAGGTATCCTGCCGCTCCTAATTGAACTGCGCGAAGAATCGCCATATAGTGAAAGGCTGCCAACTGCGTCTTCCACAATGACCGCGATGAGCACTTAGGAGTATGGTGTAGTTGTCGGCTTCCAGCCTTTGGGTGGCTGTGTTAGTAGGGTGGTTGCGGAGTATCAGACTATGGTCGGAGAAAATGTGGGAGGAAAACCTCGGCTTGGCATACTAAATTCAGTTTTGAATTCATTTAGGGCGTTTGCTATAGGAAGTCCACCCAGGCCAGGAAGGAGTGGGGTGAGGAAAGGTAGGGGGAGGAAGGGGGTAGGGGGAAGGAAGGGGAGAGAAAGGGGGAAGGAGGGGGTAAGCGAGGAGGAGGGGGAGTGTTCGGGGAGGAGGGGAGGAGGAGGTGGGAGGGGAGGAGTCGCATCCGTGTCGCGCTACTTGCGAGAGAGGGGGATGACCGGGGAGCGAAGTGGTGGAGGGAGGAGGAGGTTGGGAGGAGGCGGCCGAGAGCAAGCGAGGAAGAATGAAAACCTAGGAGAAGTCAGGATGACAGCCAGGGAAGCAGTATGTCAGGGCTTGCCGCGGGCGATAAGAGGGGTGTCACGTGGCCATTCAGGCCTTGAGCAGTTCCAGCAGGGAGGATATCACATAAGATTTCCTAAGCGTTATTCGCGCACTGCACGCACCACGAGCTTAGTACGGATATCGGCTCACACTTAACCTCAGGGGCAGTCGCGTATAAAAGTTGATCCTTAGTGATGAGGGTAGACGCCACCGCGTCATCGAGGTATTATGAGCGAGAAGATCTGTATCCAGACTAAATGCTGTATGGGTTCTACCTGATACAGTTACTTCACAAAAATATACCGACACCAACGTCCAACGAAACCCCTGGCATGAACTGAGATGATCCGTCCATCCACTGAAGCCAAGGTCGGAGAGCAAAAATCAAAAAATGATTAAGGAAAGCCTTGGTTATATTTATTCTTATCGAGACGTATGTAATGTGGCATAGACGAGGGTTTATTATTAATAGCAAAATGGCCTTCTATCTTTCTTATGTTCCACAAGATTCCTCATAAATGAACTGAATACACCAAGGGGAATGAAATAAGTTTGACGAGTCAGGTTGTACACGCCATCTCTGTGGCCTCTTAGTGTCTCTTCAAGTGGAATTCTATAGTGGTCCACTTACATCTCATCTAATAGTCAGTAGTCCATAAACTCAGCACCTTCCGTGAATATCACGAGCAAGATATCTTGAGGATCCTCTCTCACGCGAATGCTAACAAGAATGTTACTCTATCACTAAGAACCTAGAGTGTCATTATGATGTGGAATTTGGAGGCCTGTCTACATTACCAGGCATGCCAGAAATCCTCTTCTCTGGCACCAAGCAAAAAGTCACTGAGGTGGGAGCTGTTTCTCGGCTACTGAGAGCTCCTGAGCCATGGGGATGGACAGACATCCACCCATACTGACCGTGCCACTGCCAGGTCTTCTCACCTCCTTTTATTTTCCGCGCTGGCTTAAGCCACGGTGGGCAAGCTGAAAGCAAGATGGCATGGCAAGCCACTAAACACTACTAGACACAAAACCACACCTTCACATGCACCCTGAGCATGAAGACCCACTCATATTTATATATTGTATGTGCATGTGTGTAAAAACTTATCTATATTATTTATATTTACATATATATGATTATCATATCACTCTTGTTTTGTGTTGTGAGTGATGTGGTGCTTTAGTTAATATAGGTATAAACAAATATCATGTAATAATTTATATATATATATATATATATAGTATATATATATATATATATATATATATATGTATGTATACATAATATATATATATATATATATCATAATATTTATATATATTATATATATAATTATATTATACATATTTATATATATGTGTGTGTGTTTTGTTGTGTGTGTTGTGTGTGTGTGTGTGTGTGTGTACATATATATACATATCATATATATAGTATACATTATATAATATAATATATATTATATATATTACTATGATTTTTTTAATTATCTTATCTACTATATGTGTGGTGGTGTGTGTTGTTGTGGTGTGTGTGTGTGTGTGGTGTGTGGTGTGTGTGTGTCTGTGTGGTTCGTAAAACACACAACATACCAAAACAAACCACACACACACACACAACAACACACACAACACACACACACACACACACACACACACACACACACACACCACATACTATATATATATATATATATATATATGCTGTAGAGAGTAGAGAGAGAAGAGAGAGAGAGAGAGAGAAAGGAGAGAGCAGAGAAGAGAGAGAGAGAGAGAGAAAAAGAAGAAAGAGAGAGAGAGAGAGAGAAGAGAGAGAGAGAAGAGAGAGAGACATAAACCACACACACACACGCACAACACAACACACACACACACACACACACACACACACACACCCACAACAACGCACACACACATCATAAAGCAACACGGGGACACACAGCAGTTGCCATAAACACACAAATCACACACAATACATATATATTATATAATAGTAATTGATTTATTAGTATTATATATATATATATATATACGGTACCTATATATATAAGATTAATATAGATTAATATAAATATATAATAATATATAATATATAGTATATATTATATATATAGGGTATAATATATAGGGATACTATATTATAATATATAAACTATATATACTGGTTATTATATTATATATATAAATATATTATAATATTTATATTATATATATATATATATTATATAATATATATTGCTGGTGCCTGTGTGTGTGTGGTTGTTGTGTGTGTATCTCTTCTCTCCTTCCTCTCTCTCTCTATCTCCTCTCTCCCTCTCATCTCTAATAATACCTATAGGTATTATATAATGTAAGGTAGGGAAATAGGTAATATTTATATATAAATATGATTAAATAATATATATATATATTAGTGGATAATAATATATATATATATATATGTAGTATAGTATATAATAAAACTAATACTACAGGAACAAAAGAAGGTGTGGTGGTCTGTGGTGTGTGTCGCTGGTGTCTGTTATGTCGTCGAGTGTGTGTGAGCTGATGTGTGTGTGTGTGTTGGTGTGGTGTGTGTGTGCTGTGGTGTGTGTGTGTGTGTTCACAACCACACACACACACAACATCACTCCACTACACAACACACACACACACACGGGCTGGCACCGAATCTGCCTACGGGGCATGGCGGAATCCGAACACACGAGAGGATCCGATTCCACGCCCTTCGACGGGATCGAGGCGCAGCGGGCGAAGGGGTGGCAGTGAGCGCTTGAGAGGCAGATAGCGTCTTGCTCGAGCATAGAGGAGTCGGCAGGGGCGGTCGGGGTTCCCGTTCCTCCTTCGGAGGGCGGACGTTGCTCTCTGCACTCGTCTGGGCCGTCTCGCTGCCCGGCGAAGCCCCGAGGCCTTTCCCTACCTCTACGTCTGCTCATCCGTCGGGCGGTGCGGGCGAGCGCAGAGATGGTGGTGAGCGACCTGTGCAGAGCCCTGCGCGAGCCGGGCCACACCCGCTTCTCTCCCAGAGACCACGCTTCACGGAACTTCAGGCGTTGACCCGGGAGGGAGGGGGAAGGGTTAGGGGAGAAGAGTGTTTAAGATCCGCTTATTTCACACTATCGACACCTTTGTGCGCACTACACCACACCACAACACACACGCACACATCATCATCACATCTATTCACCAAACACTCTTCTCCATCGCACACACATAAACACACGTCAGTAACAGCAGGTTGTAGAGAGAGGGCAAGGAGGAGAGAAGAGAGAGAGCAGAGAGAAGAGAGTAGAGATAGATAGAGAGAGGAGAGAGGAGAGACGAGAGAGAGAGAGAGAGAGAGAGAGGAGAGAGAGAGAGAGAGAGGAGAGAGAGAGAGAGAGAGACACACAACGCGAGAACACCAAAACAACAGAGAAAGAAAGAGAGCAGCACAAACACACGAAGAGAGTGAGATGAAAATAATTCACTCCTTCGGGAATACGTCAACACACACACACACACCATCACATCACCTACATCGAACGAATTACCTTGGTCATTTGAACAATCCTTTGAGAGAACACACCCACAGGTCAAATAGACGACCTCGTAATAGAGGAACCGACATTACAGTCGAACAGCACAACACACCACATATATCGATATTAGGATAAACACTAGGTATTCATGTATGATAATATACCTATATATATATATATATATACTATATACCTACTTTATGTGTGCTCGTGTGTGTTGGTTGTTGGCTCTGCTCGCTCGTCTCTCGCTGTGTGAGTGTCGTCGCTCGCTTTGGGTGTGTGCTCTCGTGTGTGTGTGTGTGTCGCTGGTTGTGATGTGTGAGTGGTGGTGTGTTGGATTGTAGCACTGACCCGCCCACAGTAACACAGGCCGCACACAACATTAGTATTATCACGGAATAAAAATATTATTGTATATATATTATTGAGGAGAGAAGTCATATTTACAAGTAATATATATATATTACTATATATATTAAAATAAAATATGTATGTAATGTATGGTAGTAGGGGAGA
>NW_020872958.1:1185933-1190933 GCF_003789085.1 Penaeus vannamei | reverse complement strand
AAGCTGATGCAAGTCCGCAGCTCAGGGGCTTCGGTTGGAGTAGAGGAAGAGTCAGATTTGGAAGTCTTGGGCTGGTTTCCTTCTTGTCTGGCCTTATGGATGTGCTCCAGTTGCAAACTTTCCGTGAAATAGAGGGCGGCTGCTAAACATGATGTTTCTGAGACTGTTCATTAAGCAGGGGGGATTGACATTTTGACATTCAGAGTTTTATTTGAATGTTTCCCTTTGAAAAAAAAAATCTTGAAGTGACCACACATAGCTGATAAACCCAACGTCATCATCACATCAAGTGCCATGACAAAGCTATTATTTCTGAAAGCTTTGCCAGTATTATCTCTCTTTGTTATCGTGCTCTTGATTTTATCGTTTATCATTGGAGAAGGACATAAGAAAGGGAGCGATGGCATCTGTAATATTCTTAATCACTTCCGTTATGGACATTTACCTGCTTGTTTACAGTATCTGCTAAAACGAAACCAAAAAGCGTCAATTCTTTGGTTTTAATTCGTTGGGAAATGGACAGTGAGTTAATTTGTCATAAAAAGCTTCTATGACAGTTGATCTTTTTATCAACAATTATCGTTGTTTGGTTTATTATTATTACACGTGCCATATATATATATATATATATATATATATATATATATATATATATATATATATATATATATATATATATATATATATATATATATTAATGACGTATGATTTCCCGTGACCCGTGTAGGTTTGTTAACAATTCATTCAATTTTTTTATCAGCTCGGTTAACTTTCCCTTTGGCTTGCTTAAGTCATCATTTAGATCACCCAAGCCAAAAGGAGATTTCCTTTTAAATGGCATCTCTCTCTCTCTCTCTCTCTCTCTTTTACTTTTTTTACAAGACAATCAGGTTTCTATTGGTAGCATGCTGATAAGTACGGAAACCCAAACACTTGCACTGTTAAAAGTTATAGCTGATATCTCATTTGCTTTGAGTGTTTCTCGTACACATTTGCAGACCCTTTTTCCATGTCCTGTCTCGCATCTATAAACATTGAAGTTAGAAATGTTGATGGAATCACGTAACATATCTTGGTAAAGCCACGTTCCAGTGATACATAGACTATCAAGATTTTTCTACTTGATAGCCCTTTCAATTTCTTCAAACTGTCCGAGGCGAGACACTTATCACGAGTGTACATTTTTTTTCTTTTTTTAAAAGCCACCCATGAAGACGGGTCTGCGATGTGACTAAATATGGACACAATAATATGAAAAAGAAACAGAACGAGGAAAATTCGCCATTCAATAAAGCTATATTTATTGCTTTAAATTATTAACAAGATTCATAAAATAATGCATGTGCATTCCGCAGATATGAAGAGACTAGCGTAGAGTAGAACAAAATAAAAATCATAACCAAAATCATTTTTAGAGTATCATACATAGGCAGAGGTAAGGATTCACAACACCAATAGATTCTTTTCAGTCTATCCGTATAATTCAGTATTCAGCTTTGTATTATTGCTAAGAAGTAATAAATCGAAGATCTAATAATGAGCAAATATACAATTGCGTATTGCAATGTGTATATATTCTAATGAGTAGTGTACACATACGCAGTACTGAATTTATAGTAAAAAAACGTTGACTAATTTAACTGAACACGTTTAATTGATTATTGTTTGTGTGTCGGTTATATGTGTGTGTGTGTGTGTGTGTGTGTGTGTGTGTGTGTGTGTGTGTGTGTGTGTGTGTTGTGTGTTGTGTGTGATTGTGTGTGTGTGTGATTGTGTGTGTGTGGTGTGTGTGTGTTGTGTGTGTGTGTGTGTGTGTGTGTGTGTGTGTGTGTGTGTGTGTGTGTGTGTGTGTGTGTGTGCGAGCGCGTAAATATAATAGATGCATAAAATAAAAATAAAATCTTCACTAGTTTGATATTACATACACTACAATTACTCCTCCGACTTCGAGTACCGGACTGAGGCCACTCTTTAAGCTTTGGGTTCTCCGGCATCTCATTAAATGAGGCATCAGCTGACGATGTCCCTAGAACCTTTAGAATTCTTGCATGGCATCACTTGCTGGCTCATTGCATAGAGTTCATATAAAAGTAAGTTAGCACATTTTACCTAACTAATTCACATGTATTTTTTTGGTTAGATTGTCGGTGTACATATGTGTTTTATCTGTGTTTGCTTATGCATTTGCACGTAAATGTGTGTGTGTGTGTGTGTGTGTGTGTGTGTGTGTGTGTGTGTGTGTGTGTGTGTGTGTGTGTGTGTGTGTGTGTGTGTGTGTGTGTGTGCATAGCTCCTAATATGTGCGAACGGTGTGTTTGGGTATGTGCCTATATGATTATAATCATATGTGGTTGCATGTTTCCATAGAAGGTAAAATGCAGGCACTCATTGCTCATGGCTGGCACTCCGATGCCCGCCGCCGTCGCCGTCAGCAGCACCGTCGCCCTCGCCTGCATCGTCGGCATTCAGGGGCTTTTCCTCTGGAGGTTTGGTCGCCGGGGAATTTCCGGATTTTTTGCGTTTCCCATTCTTGAACAGATTCTGAAAAATATATTGTGAATATTGAGAATTTCTTTATTTGAATTTCACTTGGCTCATGGGGGGATGCTGTGCTAATTACCGTATATAAATCTAGCAGTTCGTATAATGTCCACGGATTCTAAACAAGCAATAGTCGAAGAAAAGGATCCATTTTAAAGGACAATCTCAAAGTGGCATGAGAGATCTGAAATAGATAGAGTACTTTATCCGTTATTATAGTGATGTTAACATAAAACCAGACGTTATTTTTAAATGTGTAATAAAATCAAGAAATTACTTGTTCCAGTTAAGATAATAGGTGAAACTTCCGTGTTCTATCTAAGCCCTTACGAAACAAAAAACATATTATGTCTCAGTTTAACAAAGATTATCGAAAAAAGCACCAAGATGAAGCCATAAACAGAAGCAATAAAAATCAAGAACTGTTCCCGGTTTCAACAAAGTGAAAATAACCAATGTCAATTTCTAAATCCCTACAGCCTATCCCTACAGCCTATCGTATTCTAATTACTGTGACTTTTAAAGAGGTAAATTTCTTTAATCTTTTATTCTAATCAACCATGGATATTTTACCATGTAATATCAATCATTCAACAAAAAGTGATTAATTAGACCAAAATGTAACAATATTTCTTACTAACCAGAAATTCCCGGCACAGTCTCCTCCAAAAACTTGGTTCCTGCGGCATTTCCTGTTGAAGATACAAAAATTAGCCTTGAATGTTTAATCGGATCTCAAAGGGTCTTCTAACCAGAATTACTGATTAGTTTATCAATCTGCGTGTCCGTGTAAATATGGAATTCTCTTAGGAACGGATAATATTGTAACTTTAAATAAGTTTGATTGTTTCATTTGCTTTCTTTTCTCACGGTTTTCGCTCTCCTCATCTTTCTATCTATCTCTCTTTCTTTTTCTTTCTCATTCTACCTCCCTCCCTCATTGTACCTATCTCTCTCCCATTCTACTTCCTTCACACTATATTCTTATGTATCTATCTATCACTCCCTCTCTTCTTCCCTGATCCCTTTCCACACTGTCTCAAACCTTCAGTTTATCAACCATACCCTTGAATCTTATTTGGCACATAGGGGTGGGGGAAATGCTTTGCTAATGACCTTATATAAAGCTAAAAGTCGAAAGAAAGGATTCATTTTAAAGGACAATCTTAAAGTGCTATGAAAGCTCTAACTGAGATGAATATATCACTATGCGTTATCATAGTGATGTTACTATAAAACAGGGCGTCATTTTTAAATAATGTGTAATATTAAAATCAAGAAATTAGTTGTTCCAGCTTTGATGATAAATGAAACTTTAATGTTACATCCGTCTTTACAAAACAAGAAACACGTTATATCTCCGTTTTACGAGAATTATCGAAAAAAAACACCAAGATGAAGCCATACACAGAAGCAATAAAAATCAAGAACGGTTCCCAGTTTCAGCAAAGCTTCTTTTCAAGTGAAATAACCCCTCTCTCCCGTTTTACCTCCTTCACACTATATTCTTATGTATCCCTTGTCACACTGTCTCAAATTTACATTTATTCCTCTCTCTATGTATCTCTCTATCGCAGCTATCGCCTCCTCCCCTCTAACCTTCAGTTTATTTACCATACTCTTACTCTTCCTGCACTCGTTCCTTCTCTCTGCACCGGTTCCACACTTCTCTTTTCTTCAAACTTTTATGTTTTTCTTTCCAGCCCTGTTACATCCCCTGCTCTTTCTCTATTTCTTTATCTCAAACCTACTTTACCTTCGGCCAGATTTGTTCCTTCAACATACCTTGATACCTGGTGACTGGTTCTTTAACGTATCAATGACCATCTGTAAGAAAAAGTTTTTGTTAACGATAGTTAATAATGGATGAACACCCTAGTTAGCCCAGTCCCGCGAAATGTAATCTTCACCTGGTAGCATTGTGTTACGTAAGGTTACCAGGACCCACAATTGTTGTGTTGCTACGTACAGTAAGCACGTATTAATCATATTTGGTTACATTTTATTTGACAATTACCAGACAATAGAAATCAGCATAGACTCAGTAACCACGCTGAAGAAGAAATTATATTTATGTAAACACATTCACCATTAAGCCGTTTTCACATCAGGGTAGCACGTTGCACTTGGCACGCCATTTGGAAACGATCATGCAGAAATATGTGAGATCTTTCACACTGAGGTGGTATGGCACGTCACAAGTGCCACGTGCGACCTGCGTGCGACGCTGAGATCCGACTTGTCCGTTCGTTTTCAGCGTGCGACCCGCCACCTCGGACAGTACTGTCAATTGTTATGAGGACTGGATATCTATGGAAATTCGTCTGCTAAACGGAAACAAAAGACGACAGGCAGATGGTGACGTGACTACGGATTTTTTTTTTTTTTTTCGTTGGCTGTTTTTTGTTATTTTTTATAATTACAGATGGTTTGATGCAAATGAATAGTAAAGCAGTAAT
>NW_020872958.1:1173433-1175933 GCF_003789085.1 Penaeus vannamei | reverse complement strand
TATAATTACTATTACAACTTCAACTATTATCAACAATGGTTATCATAAATTACCCAGAGAAGATAAAGAAAATGGTGAAGAGGTGTAGCTTGGTGTATTCAGTACATAAATATTCATCAAATCATTTATGAACAATTAATAAAAAGCCTTTTTTCCGGAGCCAAGAGGTGTAGTACTACAGTTTCCTATGACTCCGCCCCTATTCATTGGGGCGGAGTCATATATAAGCAACTGCACCTGGCTGAAGAGCGCGCGGAGCACCTCTGCCCGTTTTAAAACTGGAAGAAAATGGGAAGTTCAAAGTTGATGCTGCACTGTATGGTGCAATATTAGTAACTTTTATGATGTTAATGAGGATATTATTGCACTAAAGTACTAATTTAAAAGTATTTATGCGCGCGCGCGTGTATGTGTGCATATATGTATATATATTATATATATACATACAGAAATGTGTACATACATACATACATATACAGTATACACACACACAAATATATATATTTAAACATATGTATACACACATGCATATATATATGATATATATATATATATATATATATATATATAATATATATATATATATATATATATATATATATATATATATATATATATATATATATATATATATATATATATATATATATATATATATATTCGTATTAATAGGGCTACGGCTTAGAAGAGCGAGGTTCAGGTTTATCTTTCGTATGTGTACATTTTATGCGATATGTCTTATTATGGCTTATTACTGTTTTTCTTACATCATTTATGCTTTAATCTTGGGCAATATTCAGGCCTCCAACAGTGTTCCATGACGAATAATATACGGGGAAGTATCTCATGTTTTATTTATAGAATGTGTTCCAATGGTTAAAAGATTATGAATATTTATATTAGGTTACATCATCATCATTTACTTATTATGTATGTATAATTGAATATGCAGACGTAAACTTATATATCCATGTGAATGTAGTTGATATCAGTCAATAAATAGTGTCATTTTCAAAATATTTAAAGAAGTGTGACCTTCGAAACCATTGTCGATGGACGAATGAAAAAGTATGATGGGAGGCGCTTAGGGCCCGCGCATTTTCAACTGATTTCGATAATTTTCCGTCGTTTGATTTGTAATTTGAAGATGTTGATAACTAACAATTTGTATTTATCGTTATTTTCTAATGTTACATCAATAAACCAGTGATTTGTTAATTGATACAATTCAAAAACAAAATCAGATTCGTCAACTCGAGTACAATTCCTAAGAATGGGGGTGGAGCCGCACCTGTGGCAACAGGGAAGTGTCACAAATGAAAAAAACGACACGTTCTAGTGTTAGACAGTTTCTTGAACGACACTTTCTAGTGTAGTTAGACAGTTTCTTGGCACCGGAAAAAGGCCTAAAATAAGCGCTGGGTAGGCCTGACAGACAGGCCTATCATCAGGCACCAATCAACAAAACATGATTAGGAACATGCCATTTTTTACTTTCTCGAGAACGCTATCATCAACTGATGTCTGATCCAATATGGATTGATGTACATGGCGATGTACAGTTGTATTACTACAAAGATGTAGGGTAGATACACCCAAAAAAGCACAAAACAAAGAAATACCCATGCACCGCCACGGGTGCAGACAAGAGATTGCTCAGCCTACGGAAATTTTGTACAATATAGAAGCGGGACCATAAAAAAAAAATATTTAGAAAATCACTATTCATTCAATCTCTTCGGGTCACGAGGCCACTCCATGTCTGGCTGGTATGGCACATCTTCCACAACATCCACAGCGTCGGGCTCTTGCATGTACGGTCCAACAACCATCAACCCTTGATATTCCTCTTCTTCCAACTCTTCGAAGACGTAGGTACCCTGTGAAGAACTTATACCAATGTCCTCGTCGGAATAATCCGATGAAGCCACTGCCGGCGTAGTCTTGTAGTGAGTCCACCATGTACAATGTATTGAATGCGGAGAATACTGTGATCGTGTTCCGGAATTGACGTCACACATCCGGGTTCCGGGATTTCGCGGGAAAATATAACGACCGGGAAATCGGAATAAATCAATAAATTCTCAATTTTGGGGAATTATTTTCAGATTTCCCATTTTTATTAATATTAAAGAGAGATGGTTTATGAGATATTTTTTCCTTATTTAAAATTTTCAGTTGATACTTCACATAAGCCTTTTAAAACCTCATGGTTGGTATCAGGAATTATCGCATTCAGGAACTGTCCACGTCATTATTGCCTTCCTAGACAGCTTTGGAAAGAGGTACCATCTGTATATGGTAAGCAGTACATTGCGCTTATCTGTCGAGGCGAAAATATAGATTAAAGGAATTAATAAGCATAGCAAGATAAAGTCCTACATAATGTATGTTTATACATATATATATATATATATATATATTATATATATATATATATATATATTATATATATACATATTTCTACGCCAAACTAGCATCTGTGTCAGACAGGTGTCCC
>NW_020872958.1:1155933-1158433 GCF_003789085.1 Penaeus vannamei | reverse complement strand
AAATTATAACAATAACAATAATGATAATGATGATAATGGTGATGACAATGAAAATAATTATATTAAAATGATGAAAAGATGATGAAGTTAATGATGCTAGCAATAATGATACTAATGATGATAATTATAATAAAAATAATAACAAACAATAGCAATAATAATAATAATAATAATAATAATAATAATAATAATAATAATGATAATAATAATAATAATAATAATAATAATAATAATAATAACTAGAAGCACTCAGAGAGTGTATACCTCTGGCAAGGCAGTAAAGAATTACATTAAAATCACCTTTCTCAAGTACACAGGTGACGCCCAAGACTATAACCTCCTTAGCGGTAGCAAGGAAATAATGGTAACTGACGCAATTTAAAAAATCCTGGATCCTTATCGCCACCAAAATTTAATGCAATTTAAGTTCTAAGGCCAAGATACATAACAATAATGATAACGATAATAACAATAACAATAATAATAATAATTATGAATACAATCTTAATAATGATGATAAGGATAATGATGACAAGAATAGCAGTAATAATGATGATAATATAATAACCATAATAACGAAAAATAATGAAAATGATGATAGTAACAATAAGAAAAATAATAATGATAGGAATAATGATGATGATGATGATAATAATAATAATAATGATAACGATAACAATGACAATAGTTGCAGTAGTAGTAAAAATAATGATAGCAACAACAACAATAATAGTAATAATAAAAACAATACTACTACTAATAATAATAACACTACTACTACTACTAGTACTAGTGATAACAGTAATGACAATAATGATACTTGTAATATGAGTAATAATGATTCTGATATTAATGACAACAATGATAATGATAATAATAATAATAATAATAATAATAACAATAACAACAGCAACAACGACAAAAGATAATGATGACCATAACAGCAGTAATAGTTTTAGTAGTAATAGAACTGGTAATAGTAGTTTTAGCAGTAGCAGTAGTAATAGCAATGATAGTAATAATGATAACGACAATAATGCTGATAATAGTGGTAGTATTAGAAATAGTAACAACAATAATGATCATGGTAATAATGATAGTAGTAGTAGTAGTACTTATGATATAAAAAGAATAACAAAAATGATGATGATATATGCTATATGTGGTTCGATAACACCAGTGATAATAATGATATTAGTAATAATTATAACAATAATGGAATGGTAATAATAATGCTAACAATATTGATTAAAGCAATGATAAAAACAATACCAATAATCATAATAATATTAACGATGATAATGAAAACAATATCAATAATAATAATACAATAACAACAACAACCGTGAGCGATAGCAATGATAATGATGTACATGTGATAATGTGACAATGATAATGATAAAAACGGTACGTAAACAGCACAGGGAATCCTTGATAATGTTCCTGATGACAGAGATTGAACAAGGATGTGCAGGATGTGGCTCTGGCTCCTGAGCGCAGTCACCTCCTCCTGTCAGTGCCAACAGGACGTGAAGATGCGTGTCCTATGGAGCCTCCTGCTGGGAGCCTTGGCGACCTGCGCCTGCGCCTCCGCCCTCTACGTTGGCGATGGTAACGTCGAATTGTTTTCTGTTCTTGGAGCTAGTTGGTAGTAACTGGTAGTCCTTTTAGTTATTCACGGCATGTAAATCGGCTCCGTTACTTCAGATCACGGCCTACGTAAGTATTGTTTGTAGTCAGTGATAAAATATAGTTTTACTTTTTTATGAGCATTGAATATATTCAGTATCGCATAGAAATATGTGAAGAGCCGCTCTCATGAAAAAAGGAAACCTTTTCAAGGACTTTCGACCATTTGCATTTTTGTCATTTGAAGATCAACAACATGCCGTGAAGTCTTCCAACTCTTGAGGCATGTACCTATAATGAACAAAGACAAGAGTTTATATGCAAAATCCCTGGCTGCCTTGACACGTGCCTTGCTTTGTTCCGCCGATGCCGCTCAGACTGTGCCGTGAAGGACACCATTCGGTTCGAGAAGCTGCTCTTCGGGTCCGTGAAGTTCACCGCCCACGCGCCCTCCAACGGAAGCATCTTCACGGCCAAGGTGGCCTGCGACAGCGAGCATTGGTACCACGACACACCTTCACCGTCACGCGCAGCTCCGTCACGCTCCACAGGTTCCACGCATCCGGCAAGGAGAGCGTGACGTACCCGGCGCCCGCGGTGAGTGAGAGCTGGATCGAGTTCCACATCAAGTTCGGCAAAACCTACGAACTGGGTGATGCTCGAAGTCGCTTGTGGATCCCCGAAGGCTTTGGTCTGAAGTGCGACGTCGGGAGCATCGACGTAAGCGAGGGGACGTTCGTGGCCTCCTGTCCACAGGGAACCCCCAAGTGGGAGGTCGAGGGCGAGAGGTGCGCCCGCGTGCCCGTGTCTGCCTCTGAGTACGAGCGGAAGCTGGACTTATCACTGGCGTCGAGGTACTTCTTCAGACCCA
>NW_020872958.1:1125933-1128433 GCF_003789085.1 Penaeus vannamei | reverse complement strand
TAAGGCAAGTGATGATTGTAGAAATGTATGTTCGGACAAGGAATTGCTAAAGGATACCTTAAATATTCATCCACAAAGGTGAGCATGTATACATTGTGAGTTGTAAACGGTAATGGTCCCTTAAAATCAATGCTTAGACGTTCTAACGGTCGAGTGGCTTTGATAGGGGTTCAGCCAGGCGGGCAATAAAACTGTGGCTTTAATTCAGTATACAGTGCAAGTCTTCTTTATGTCTCAATCTGAAAAGGCTAGGTTCTTGGATCTCATAAAATGTAGTAAGCGGGATACTCCTGGATGCCACAACCCATTGTGGATATCCTTAAGAGATGAAGTTGAAAAATCCGAACAAAATGCTATCGCCAGAGTATTAGGGGCCACTTTTTCTTTACCTGAGCGATAGTGAATACTACATCTGAATGAGGCTAATTCCATTCACCATTCTTGAACCATACTATTCTTTATTTTGGTTCCCTTCCTATTCTCAAGCATATAGGCAACTGAGCATGGATCAGTGACTAATATAAAGCGCTGCCGATCTAATAGGTGACACATTTCTAGACTGTTTCTATTATGGCTGTGGCTTCCTTCTCTGCCACTGGGCAATGAAATTTACTACCTTGTAATGTTTTAGTCATGAAAGCAACAGGTCTTTCACCTTGGATTAACACACCTGAAATGGCTACATCAGAGGTATCATATTCAACCACAATAGACAAATTTTCGTCGACTGAAGGGTGACATTTTCTAGTTGTTTCGTGAGTTAATTGAAGGCCTCCATAGCCTGTGGAAAAGTAGTGTTATTAATGAATGGATTTTGTCTGAAAAATTAGGTATCATTTTGCATAGTAAGCAAACATTCCAACAGCTCTGTTTGGTGCCCGAAGACTTGGAGGAGGAAACGCTTGTCAGAGCCTCTGGATCAGGTTTTATCATGCTGAAATGCATGATAAAATATGCCAACCACATTTTCAACCTTTGGCAATAAGCTGATTATTTGAAAATAGTCAATGAAAAGTCTCTTTTTGTGTTTGTTTACTGGGTCTTTTACAGCTACAATTTGAGCAGGCCATGGAGAAGTACTAGATTCTATAATAATTTCTGACAGTAGACGAGAACTTTCTTCAATAATGAAAGTTTTATCATCAGCACTAAAACTTCTAGATTTTGTAGCAATAGGTTTACACTTGGAAGAGAGTGAAGAGAGATCACTCTTCAACTGAAGCTGCAGATATGGTACACTAAGGAGTCATTCTAGGAATCGTTAACTCAGGTTTTGTTCCTCCTAAGCTAGACTACAAGATTATATACCACAGTAATCCTTTAAAATTCCAAAATGGGCTGAGGGATAACTGTTCACTGAGCTCTAACTACAAAAGAATACCCTAAAAAGCGTGTATTTATTGAAGTCTGAGCCATTCTTATATTTCTTATTTAAATTATTCTTATTCAGTTTTACATAAATATCTATATTCAAATTTAAGCTGAAATACAAATGGAATGTAAAGACAAGAGCATTGACCATGGATTCTCATTTGATTGACGAATATAAACAAACAAGTTGAAATCACAGATCCCGTGAATATTTGAAATATTGAATTCTGAAGCAATTTGCTCACTCTTAGAAAAGGTTAGAATTCCAGAAACATAAAAAATAGCAAGAGTTAGGAAGATTGCAGGATCCATAGTGTTTTTCTGTGGTCACAATTTGTTTTGATGCCGCTATTCCGCTGAACAAAGCTGATGGTTCTTTACGCAGTGTGAACGCCACGGATGGGTGAGTTAGTTCTAGCCGACAAAAAATCGCTGGGGAAATTTATGGATACTCTGACCGTACTTTAGGAATCAGCATTACGTCTAGTGACTAGGCCTGACTATAGGCACTTTTCAAATCAAGGGTCTTGTTCTGCAAAAGACATTGTCTCATCAGGGGTGAAGCAATGCCATTGGTGAATGCATCAGGGAAGAGTTCCTGGCGTGTCACTGCCTTTAGCTTGCAGTCCTCGCAGTCGAGTTTCCAGATTTCCTATAGAAATATGTCTAGATTCACCTGGATGTTATTTCCTTGTAGCTAACAAATGTTTATTTATAGCACTATTCATATTCATTGCACTTTTCTATGTAGTTATGCACAGGAAAGGCAACACAGTTTACTTATGTTCTAAACTTATCTGGCACATATTCTCCGCATTCCTCAACGAAGTTTGTTATTAAACGATACCACTGTTTCCATTCTTTGGCTGCAGTGGCAGTTTGGATCCACATCCAGTCAAGAGGGCTTCAGAAGTTTCTCCATGATGAGATGACATATGTTGTATTAACTGTAATAAAGTCACTTAGGGTTTGTCCAAATTTGATACAACATAAATGACATTCTGTTACAAAACTTGTACATTTAAGAAACACTAACTGCCAATGTTTCACATTCAGCAATAATAAGATAACTATCTTGACAGATGACAATATTCATTGAGCAGATAAATAATAGAAGTAAGCTTACATG
>NW_020872958.1:1090933-1098433 GCF_003789085.1 Penaeus vannamei | reverse complement strand
GTCAAATTGTCTTGGATATTTTTCTGTAAGTGCCTTATAATGTGAGTCCAAGTGTCGCATAATGTTTTGAATATTTACGTTCTAGGTAAGTTTTTTTTAGGTAGATTGTAAAGGTGTGTGTCTTAAGTAAATTGCTATCAAATATAGTACCTAAATAACGCCGTAAGTATTGTAGGTGTTTTTTCATAAAAGGGTCATGTATGTTTTGTATGTCTTCATGCTAGTGAGTTGTAAACAAAGTGTTTTATGTAAGTGTCGTGTGAGGTAAGTGCACGTGTCTTATAAAATTCCTTCCGTGTAAGTGTCCCAAGTTATAACATGAATACGAATCGACAGATGAATAAGGACAATTGCGATTCTTTAGACAAGTTAAAATATTTGTTAAGAAATAATAGCACTTCTCAAGCTTATAATTACTTACAGATTGTGATGGAGACCCACCAGAGGCGCCTGCTAATGCTTCCTACAGCTGGGACGGATTTACAAGAGTTGTAGGAACGGAGGTAATTATACAGTTAATGAAAAATACAACTGACAGAAAGTGAAATAGATGTGTTAAAGGTGTGCGGGTTTGTTCGGTGGTGGTGAGTGATTGTGTGTGTGTGTGTGTGTGTGTGTGTAAAAACATACATGTCTTGGTGTATTCAGTGCGATCAACAGAATATATGCGAAGGTCTAGCAGAAATGTTACCTTTGTTTCCAACTTCGACGCAGGTTACGTACACATGCAACGCCACTGGAGAATTGTTCGGAAACCTGAACGAGTCCTTAAGTGTGATCTGCTCGGAGAATGGAAATTGGTCTTCTGTTTCCTCCTCGGTTTTCTCCTGTGACACACGTAAGGACAACTAAAATAGTTATTCTTTATGTGAATATCCTTCTTTACAAAGAAATACATCGATTTTTGTACTGCCATAAAAACACGTTGTTAAGATTTTCTCACACATTGCGCCATGTAATTAAAAATTGTGTAAGACTTCAGTTCAGTTAGATTTGCGAAGTATAACTTTTTTTGTTTCTGGTTATTTATATAGGATGTACTGATGACCCACCGGAGCCACCTGACAACGCCACATACAACTGGGACGGTTTTGCCAGTGCGGTTGGGACCGAGGTATGTGGTTTCCTCTTTATCCCCGTTGGTTTACAACTACGGTTTAGATCAGTATCTCAAATGAGATAAATAGATACTTTGAGTTTTATGTTTTGTTAATCTCTCCCACTTTTTTTTCTTTTTCTGTGCAAGTACATATATACACGCAAACATATACATACACATACAGATATATATATATATATATATATATATATATATATATATATATATATATATATATATATATATATATATATATATATATATTATATGTATGCTTGTTCTCTTGGTTCATTTTTTGAATTTGCACAGCACGGTGACCACGTGGCTTGGACTTATAGCATATATAAGCAATCTATAGAGAGGGGCATACTTACACAAAATCTATGTGTGCGTGCGTGCAATTGTGAGTGTGTGTGTGTGTGTGATTGTGTAGGTTTATTAACGCGTTTGCATGAGTGTTTCTGTTGAAGTCTTTCATGCACATCCTTCTAGGACATTTTTATTATCATAAAATGTACCATTGGGCTACCCTGAGAACTTAAAATATAGCCTATATAACTTGAATTATTTTGATAACATGATGTCAATCGCATTTAACAATAAGCGAAGAGCTCAATGTAGCATTCCAAAAGACATTTTTCACTCAGGTTGTGTACACGTGCAACGATTCCACGCAATTCTTTGGAAATCTGAACGTGTCCATTGCAGTGACTTGCCAGGCAGACGGCAGCTGGACCTCCCTCCCCCCACCCCTCTTCGCCTGCAGAACACGTAAGACACTGCCCAAGGGAAGCTGACGTAGGACTACTGTCTGAGGTCCATTTGGCTTTTGTTGAACAGAGGTCTATCAGCCGGTTTCTTAAAATTGTGCCAGGCCCGACACAATGAATTTTCATAAATACAGATGCAACAATAAATACATATCTGTCTATCTATTTGATAGATATACATTTAACCATCTATTTGCCGGGTTGGTATGCATGTCTCGACTGATAAATATATATTTATTTCTTTATTTATACATGTCAAGTATACGAATCTTCTTTGGGTCGGGCCTCACGCAATTCTAACAAACCGGCCGAATGTATGTAATGATCACGCTCTCACATAGACACACAAAGTGAAACCAATCTGATGATGGATTAAGTAGACACTATAGGGTGGCTATCTTGAAGCATATTAATGGAAAACAGCAAACTCCTAACGCAGCACCTAACAGCCGAATGGTAGAACACTCGCCTGCCATTCGGGGGGACGTGTTCAATTCCCAAGTCTTTTGTCTAAATTTTTATTGGCAGTTGTAAGTAATATGTAGATTTCATGATAGCATGAAAACCATTTTTAATTAGATCATTAATCAAACAACAGTACATGTATTCCCAGTGATATGGTATTAGATGTGAGATGTAGTGCAATTGTGCTATTAATTTCATATATTTTATAATTGACACAGCTCATAATCAGTGAAATTTCAACAAGGGATACAACCCAAAAAACTTGAAACCAGCAGTAGCGAAGATCGATGACGGGGGAATGAGAGAGAGAGAGGGAGAGGATATTTTATTATCAATCGGATAATTATAATGAACATAATGTATGTAATGATCACGCTCTCACGTAGACACACAAAGTGAAGCCATTCTGATGATGGATTAAGTAGACACTGTAGGGTGGCTATCTTGCAGCCGAATGGTCGAACACTCGCCTGCTATTCAGGGGGACTTGGGTTCAATTCCCAAGTCTTTTGTCTAAAGTTTTTGTTGGCAGTTATAAGTAATATGTAGATTTTATGATAGCATGAAAACCATTTTTAATTAGATCATCACTAATCAAACAACAGTACATGTATTGCCAGTGATATGGTATGATTAGATTTGAGATGTAATGCAATTGTGCTATTAATTTCATATATTTTATAATAATTGACACAGCTCATAATCACTAAAATTTCAACAAGGGATACAACCCAAAAATTTAAAATCAGCAGTAGCTAAGATCGATGACGGGGGAATGAGAGAGAGAGAGAGGGAGAGGATATTTTATTATCATTCAGATAAGAGAGAGAGAGAGGATATTTTATTATCATTCGGATAAATATTGAACATTATCAGCCGGTTTGTTAAAATTGTGCCAGGCCTGACCCAATGAATTTTCATAAATACAGATGCAAGAATAAAGGCATATCTGTCTATGTATTTCATAGATATACATTTAACCATCTATTTGCCGGGTTGGTATGCATGTCTAGACTGATAAATATACATTTATTTCTTTATTCATGCATGTCAAGTATACGAATATTCTTTGGGTCGGGCCTCACGCAATTCTAACAAACCGGCCGAATGTATGTAATGATCACGCTCTCACATAGACACACAAAGTGAAGCCATTCTGATGATGGATTAAGTAGACACTATAGGGTGGCTATCTTTCGGCATATTAATGGAAAACAGCAAACTCCTAAGGACCTAAGAGCCGAATGGTAGAACACTTTCCTGCCATTCGGGGGGACTTGGGTTCAATTCCCAAGTCTTTTGTGTAAAGTTTTTATTAGCAGTTGTAAGTAATATGTAGATTTCATGATAGCATGAAAACCATTTTTAATTAGAACATCACTAATCAAACAACAGTACATGTATTCCCAGTGATATGGTATTATTAGATGTGAGATGTAGTGCAACTGTGCTATTAATTTCATATATTTTATAATAATTGACACAGCTCATAATCACTGAAATTTCAACAAGGGATACAACCCAAACACTTGAAGTCAGCAGTAGCTAAGATCGATGACGAGAGAATGAGAGAGAGAGGGAGAGGATATTTTATTATTACATTATCAGCCGGTTTGTTAAATTGTGCCAGGCCCGACACAATGAATTTTCATAAATACAGATGCAAGAATAAAGGCATATCTGTCTATGTATTTGATAGATATACATTAAACCATCTATTTCCCGGGTTGGTATGCATGTCTAAACTGATAAATATACATTTATTTCTTTATTTATACATGTCAAGTATACGAATATTCTTTGGGTCGGGCCTCACGCAATTCTAACAAACCGGCCGAATGTATGTAATGATCACGCTCTCACATAGACACACAAAGTGAAGCCATTCTGATGATGGATTAAGTAGACACTATAGGGTGGCTATATTGCAGCATATTAATGGAAAACAGCAAACTCCTAACGCAGCACCTAACAGCCGAATGGTAGAACACTCGCCTGCCATTCTGGGGACTTGGGTTCAATTCCCAAGTCTTTTGTCTAAATTTTTATTGGCAGTTGTAAGTAATATGTAGATTTCATGATAGCATGAAAACCATTTTTAATTAGATCATTAATCAAACAACAGTACATGTATTCCCAGTGATATGGTATTATTAGATGTGAGATGTAGTGCAATTGTGCTATTAATTTCATATATTTTATAATTGACACAGCTCATAATCAGTGATATTTCAACAAGGGATACAACCCAAAAACTTGAAACCAGCAGTAGCGAAGATCGATGACGGGGGAATGAGAGAGAGAGGGAGAGGATATTTTATTATCAATCGGATAATTATAATGAACATAATGTATGTAATGATCACGCTCTCACGTAAACACATAAAGTGAAGCCATTCTGATGATGGATTAAGTAGACACTGTAGGGTGGCTATCTTGCAGCCGAATGGTCGAACACTCGCCTGCTATTCAGGGGGACTTGGGTTCAATTCCCAAGTCTTTTGTCTAAAGTTTTTGTTGGCAGTTATAAGTAATATGTAGATTTTATGATAGCATGAAAACCATTTTTATTTAGATCATCACTAATCAAACATCAGTACATGTATTGCCAGTGATATGGTATTATTAGATGTGAGATGTAGGGCAATTGTGCTATTAATTTCATATATTTTATAATAATTGGCACAGCTCATAATCACTAAAATTTCAACAAGGGATACAACCCAAAAATTTACAATCAGCAGTAGCTAAGATCGATGACGGGGAAATGAGAGAGAGAGAGGATATTTTATTATCATTCGGATAATTATAATAAACATAATGTATGTAATGATCACGCTCACACGTAGACACACAAAGTGAAGCAATTCTGATGATGTAATAGGTAGACACTATGGGGTGGGTATCGTGCAGCATATTAATGGAAAGCAGCAAATTCTTAACGCTACCCCTAAGAGCCGAATGGTAGAACACTCGCCTGCCATTCGGGGGGATTTGGTTTCAATTCCCAAGTTTTTGTTGGCAGTTGTAAGTAATATGTAGATTTTATGATAGCATGAAAACCATTTTTATTTAGATCATCACTAATCAAACATCAGTACATGTATTGCCAGTGATATGGTATTATTAGATGTAAGATGTAGTGCAACTGTGCTATTAATTTCATATATTTTTTAATAATTGACACAGCTCATAATCACTAAAATTTCAACAAGGGATACAACCCAAAAACTTGAAATCAGCAGTAGCTAAGATCGATGACGGGGGAATGAGAGAGAGGGAGAGGATATTTTATTATCATTCGGATAAGAGAGAGAGAGAGGATATTTTATTATCATTCGGATAAGAGAGAGAGAGAGAGAGGATATTTTATTATCATTCGGATAAATATAATAAACATTATCAGCCGGTTTGTTAAAATTGTGCCAGGCCTGACCCAATGAATTTTCATAAATACAGATGCAAGAATAAAGGCATATGTCTATGTATTTCATAGATATACATTTAACCATCTATTTGCCGGGTTGGTATGCATGTCTAGACTGATAAATATACATTTATTTCTTTATTCATGCATGTCAAGTATACGAATATCCTTTGGGTCGGGCCTCGCGCAATTCTTACAAACCGGCCGAATGTATGTAATGATCACGCTCTCACATAGACACACAAAGTGAAGCCATTCTGATGATGGATTAAGTAGACACTATAGGGTGGCTATCTTTCGGCATATTAATGGAAAACAGCAAACTCCTAAGGACCTAAGAGCCGAATGGTAGAACACTTTCCTGCCATTCGGGGGGACTTGGGTTCAATTCCCAAGTCTTTTGTGTAAAGTTTTTATTAGCAGTTGTAAGTAATATGTAGATTTCATGATAGCATGAAAACCATTTTTAATTAGATCATCACTAATCAAACAACAGTACATGTATTCCCAGTGATATGGTATTATTAGATGTGAGATGTAGTGCAACTGTGCTATTACTTTCATATATTTTATAATAATTGACACAGCTCATAATCATTGAAATTTCAACAAGGGATACAACCCAAAAACTTGATATCAGCAGTAGCTAAGATCGATGACGGGAGAATAAGAGAAAGAGAGAGAGAGAGAGGATATTTTATTATCATTCGGATAATTATAATGAACATAATGTATGTAATGATCACGTTCTCACGTAGACACACAAAGTGAAGCCATTCTGATGATGGATTAAGTAGACACTATAGGGTTGCTATCTTTCGGCATATTAATAGAAAACGGCAAACTCCTAATGCAGCACCTAACAGCCGAATGGTAGAACACTCGCCTGCCATTCGGGGGGACTTGGGTTCAATTCCCAAGTCTTTTGTCTAAATTTTTGTTGACAGTTGTAAGTAATATGTAATTTCATGATAGCATGAAAACCATTTTTAATTAGATCATAACTAATCAAACAACAGTACATGTATTCCCAGTGATATGGTATTATTAGATGTGAGATGTAGTGCAATTGTGCTTTTAATTTCATATATTTTCTAATAATTGACACAGCTCATAATCACTGAAATTTCAACAAGGGATACAACCCAAAAACTTGAAATCAGCAGTAGCTAAGATCGATGACGAGAGAATGAGAGAGAGAGAGTATATTTTATTATCATTCGGATAATTATTATGAACATTATCAGCCGGTATGTTAAAATTGTGCCAGGCCTGACCAAATAAATTTTCAATAAAACAGATGCAAGAATAAAGACATATCTGTCTATGTATTTGATAGATATACATCTAACCATCTATTTGTCGGGTTGGTATGTATGTCTAGACTGATAATTATACATTTATTTCTTTATTTATGCATGTCAAGTATACGAATATTCTTTGGGTCGGGCCTCGCGCAATTCTAACAACCGGCCGAATGTATGTAATGATCACGCTCTCACATAGACACACAAAGTGAAGCCATTCTGATGATGGAATAAGTAGACACTATAGGGTGGCTATCTTGCAGCATATTAATGGAAAGCAGCAAAGTCCTAACGCCACTCCTAACAACCGAATGGTGAAACACTCGCCTGCCATTCGGGGGGGACTTGGGTTCAATACTCAAGTCTTTTGTCTAAATTTTTGTTGGCAGTTGTAATATGTAGATTTCAAAATAGCATGAAAACCATTTTTAA
>NW_020872958.1:1023433-1030933 GCF_003789085.1 Penaeus vannamei | reverse complement strand
CAGAAACCTCAATGGGTGGATGAGGCCTTCGCTGCCGTATTATGTGCTGTGTCCTGAAAACGGAACATGTCAGGTAATGTGCGATGACTGTATGAAATTAAATAGATGAAAGGTGTGTGTGTGTGTGTGTACGTGCGTGTGTGTGTATGTGTGTGTCTGTGTCTGTGTGTATGTGTGTGTCTATGTGTGCCGTGTATATTCGCGTGGTAATCAGATACTGTCTTTTCATTCACATCTTATTCCCGCTGAATTTATCAAGGAGTAAAATGAATCCAATGACGTTACGAAATCACCTCAGAACGACTTCCTCCCCGCAGCCGAACGGACACAATACCTGTCTGACCGTGAACCGGAACGGCACTTATGTAGCCCAGAGCTGTTTTTCAGAAGACCTACGTTATGTGTGCATGTTGCCAGGTACTTCATTATAGTATTACTTATCTGATGCTTATTTTATGCACTTGTGATTTATGAGCTTGGAAAAAGTTTTTATTCTCATTATTTACAGAAAATGGCATATTCCATCACTACATTCCCTTTCGTTCAATGTTTTGATCATGACCATATATAACTATGCAACCCATTCATTTCCACCATCATTTTTTTCCGATACATACTTCACACTGAAAATGTCAGCATATCACACCCGCCTTTCTTTTCAGCATACTGCCCCCCTGGATTTAGACTTTACTTAGGCCGGTGTTACAGAGTCAGCGATATGCTGTTCGACTCGCATCTCGTAGCGCTGTCCTTGTGTGAAAATTACGGAGCCGCTTTGGCCTTTCCGGAGTCGGCAGACGCACTGGATTTTATTGCTCGCATGATACTGGTGAGTGAGAGTATTATTATTATTTGTGTTATTATTATTGTTGTTATTATTATTTCCATTATCATTATTGTTGTTATTATTATTTCCATTATCATTATTGTTGTTATTATTATTATCATTAGTAGTAGTAGTAGTAGTAGCAGTAGTAGTAGTAGTGGTAGTATTGTAATTATTATTGTTATTGTTATTATTAGTAGTAACATTTTTGTTATTTTTGTTATCATTATTACTGTTATTATTATTGTTATTGACACTATCATTAGAAGTATTAGTATTAGTATTGTTGTTATTATTATCATTATCATTATCATTATTATCACCAATATCATTGTTTTTGTTATCAATATTATGATGATTATTATTATTATCATTCATTATTTTTTATTATCACTATTATCATTAGATAAAGTTATTATCTTTTTTGGATAAGGATTCATCGGTGCAGAAGAAAAAATGTGAGATTTGTGATTCAGATTTATATGGTTGTGTTGCTTTGTTTATCGTTCTCTTATTTATTTTTTTATTCTCATTTATCGTTTTTTATCTAATTTCCTGTTACTATTATATGTACTAAAGTGGTTGATTTTGGGGACATAGAACGAATATTTAAGTAGATATTTATGAAAGAATATTTCGTGTTTGTATGAGTGTAATCTAAAAAAATCTTTAAAATTTTGTAGGAAATGTATTTCTTACAAATATTTTCATTAATGTGCGCAGCTAAATGTCTCGGATGATGTCTCCTTTTTATTTAACTTTGACGGAATATTTCGTATATTTATATTTTCCCTTGCGTTTGACGTTTATTTTCTCCTTCTCTTTCTTCTTTTATGTTTTATTCCTTTCTTCTTGATCTTCCTCCACATCCCTTTCTTCTTTCTCTTTTTATTCTGATCCTTCCCCTTTCTCGTCTACTTTCTTCTTCTACTTCGCCTCCTTCATCTCTCTCTCTTCCCTCTTTCTCCTGTTCTCTTTCATCTGCTTCTTTTTTGTCTTCTATTTTCTTCTCTCTTCTTCCTTCTTCCTCCTCTTCTCCTTCTCCTCCTCAATCTCTTTTCGTTCTTCTCCTTCTCCTTTTTATTCTTATTCTTATCCCTCTTCTTTTTCTCCTTCCTCGTCCTTTGGCTCTCTTCCTTTTCTCCACTTCCCCACATCTTTTATTTTTCAAATTCTTGTTCTCCATTTTCTCGAAGTATAGAAATGATTATTCTTTTTTCTCCTTCACTTTTCAGAAGAAAAATCTTTCACTCCCCGTCGCTGGATTCCTCGGCTTAAACAGAGTGTAAGTAACAATAACGATTCAACAATAATTCAACAATAACTATTCAACAATAACAATCTAACAATTACAATCGACAATAACAAGTCAACAATATCAATATAACAGTTACAATCAATAACAATTCAATAACAATCAATCAACATAACAATTACAATCAACAATAACAACAACAATCAATCAACAATAACAATCAATAACAATTCAACAATAACAATTACAATCAACAATAACAATTCAACAATAACAATTACAATCAACAATAACAATTCAACAATAACAATTACAATCAACAATAACAAATCAACAATAACAATTCAACAATAACAATTACAATCAACAATAACAATCACAACAATAACAATCAACAATAACAATTACAATCAACAATAACAATCAACAATAACAACAACAACAATCAATCAACAATAACAATACAATCAATAACAATTGCAATCAACAATAACATTCAACAATAACAATCAACAATAACAATTCAACAATAACAATTACAATCAACAATAACAATTCAATCAACAATAACAACAATAACAATTACAATCAACAATAACAATTCAACAATAACAATTACAATCAACAATAACAATTGCAATCAACAATAACAATTACAATCAACAATAACAATTACAATCAACAATAACAATTCAACAATAACAATTACAATCAACAATAACAATTCAATCAACAATAACAATTACAATCAACATAACAACAATCAACAATAACAATTCAACAATAACAATCAACAATAACAATTCAACATAACAATTACAATCAACAATAACAATTCAATCAACAATTCAACAATAACAATTACAATCAACAATAACAATTCAACAATAACAACAATCAACAATAACAATCAACAATAACAATACAATCAATAACAATTACAATCAACAATAACAATTACAATCAACAATAACAATTCAACAATAACAATACACAATAACAATCAACAATAACAACAATCAACAATAACAATTCAACAATAACAATTACAATCAACAATAACAACAACAATAACAATTACAATCAACAATAACAATTACAACAATTCAACAATAACAATTGCAATCAACAATAACAATTACAATAACAATTACATCAACAATAACATTCAACAATAACAATCAATCAACAATAACAATTCAATAACAATTACAATCAACAATAACAATTCAACAATAACAATTACAATCAACAATAACAATTCAACAATAACAATTACAATCAACAATAACAATTCAACAATAACAATTACAATCAACAATAACAATTCAACAATAACAATACAATCAACAATAACAATTACAATCAACAATAACAATTCAACCAATAAACAAATCAACAATAACAATTCAACAATAACAATTACAATCAAATAACAATTCAACATAACAATTACAATCAACAATAACAATTCAACAATAACAATTACAATCAACAATAACAATTCAACAATAACAATTACAATCAACAATACAATCAATCAACAATAACAATTCAACAATAACAATTACAATAACAATAACAACAATAACAATTACAATCAACAATAACAATTCAACAATAACAATTACAATCAACAATAACAATAACAATAACAATTACAATCAACAATAACAATTCAACAATAACAATTACAATCAACAATAACAATTCAACAATAAACAATTACAATCAACAATAACAATTCAACAATAACAATTACAATCAACAATAACAATCAACAATAACAACAATCAACAATAACAATTACAATCAACAATAACAATTCAACAATAACAACAATCAACAATAACAATTCAACAATAACAATTACAATCACAATAACAATTCAACAATAACAATTACAATCAACAATAACAATTCAACAATAACAATTACAATCAACAATAACAATTACAATCAACAATAACAATTACAATCAACAATAACAATTCAACAATAACAATTACAATCAACAATAACAATTCAACAATAACAATTACAATCAACAATAACAATTCAACAATAACAATTACAATCAACAATAACAATTCAACAATAACAATTACAATCAACAATAACAATTCAACAATAACAATTACAATCAACAATAACAATTCAACAATAACAATTACAATCAACAATAACAATTACAATCAACAATAACAATTACACAATAAACAATTACAATCAAATAACAATTCAACAATAACAATCAATCAACAATAACAAACAATTACAATCAACAATAACAATTCAATCAACAATAACAATTAACAATCAACAATAACAATTACAACAATAACAATCAACAATAACAATTACAATCAATAACAACAATCAACAATACAACAACAATAACAATTACAATCAACAATAACAATCAACAATCAACAATCAACAAACAAAACAATAACAATTACAATCAACAATAACAATTACAATCAACAATAACAATCAATAACAACAATCAACAATAACAATTCAACAATAACAATTACAATCAACAATAACAATTACAATCAACAATCAATACAATCAACAATAACAATTACAATCAACAACAATTCAACAATAACAATTACACACAATAACAATACAATCACAACAACAACAACAATAACAATTACAATCAACAATAACAATTACAATCAACAATAACAAATCAACAATAACAATTACAATCAACAATAACAATTACAATCAACAATAACAATTACAATCAACAATAACAAATCAACAATAACAATTACAATCAACAATAACAAAACAATAACAATTACAATCAACAATAACAATTACAATCAACAATAACAATGCAACAATAACAATTACAATCAACAATAACAAATCAACAATAACAATTACAATCAACAATAACAATTCAACAATAACAATTACAATCAACAATAACAATTACAATCAATAATAACAATTCAACAATAACAATTGCAATCAACAATAACAATTCAACAATAACAATTACAATCAACAATAACAATTCAACAATAACAATTACAATCAAACAATAACAATTCAACAATAAAACAATTACAATCAACAATAACAATTCAACAATAACAATTACAATCAACAATAACAATTCAACAATAACAATTACAATCAACAATAACAATTCAACAATAACAATTACAATCAACAATAACAATCAACAATAACAATACACAATCAACAACAATAAACAATTACAATCAACAATAACAATTTCAACAATAACAATTACAACAACAATAACAATAACAATAACAATAACAATTACAATCAACAACAATAACAATTCAATCAATAACAATAACAATCAATCAACAATAACAATTCAACAATAACAATTACAATCAACCAATTAACAATCAATCAACAATAACAATTCAACAATAACAATTGCAATCAACAATAACAATTCAACAATAACAATTACAATCAACATAACAATTTCAACCAATAACAATTACAATCAACAATAACAATTCAACAATAACAATTACAATCAACAATAACAATCAACAATAACAATACAATCAACAATAACAATTACAATCAACAATAACAATTCAATTTCAACAATAACAATTAACAATCAACAATAAAACAATTCAACAATAACAATTACAATCAACAATAACAATTCACAATAACAATACAATCAACAATAACACAATAACAATTACAATCAACAATAACAATTCAACAATAAACAATTACAATCAACAATAACAATTCAACAATAACAACAATCAACAATAACAATTCAACAATAACAATTACAATCAACAATAACAATTCAACAATCAACAATAACAATCAATCAACAAACAATCAACAATAACAATAATCAACAATAACAATTCAACAATAACAATTACAATCAACAATAACAATTCAACAATAACAATTACAATCAACAATAACAATTCAACAATAACAATTACAATCAACAATAACAATTCAACAATAACAATTACAATCAACAATAACAATTACAATCAACAATAACAATTACAATCAACAATAAACAACAATTCAACAATAACAATTACAATCAATAACAATTCAACAATAACAATCAATCAACAATAACAATTCAACAATAACAACAATCAACAATAACAATTCAACAATAACAATCAACAACAATAACAACAACAATAACAATTACAATCAACAATAACAATTCAATCAATCAACAATAACAATTACAATCAACAAAACAATTCAACAATTTACAATCAACAATAACAATTCAATCAATAACAATACAATCAACAATAACAACAATCAACAATAACAACAATCAACAATAACAACAACAATAACAAAAATCAACAATAACAATCAATCAATAACCAAATAACACAATAACAATTACAATCACACAATAACAATAACAATCAATCAACAATAACAATTCAACAATAACAATTACAATCAACAATAACAATTCAACAATAACAATTACAATCAACAATAACAATTACAATCAACAATAACAATTACAATCAACAATAACAATTACAATCAACAACAATTCAACAATAACAATTACAATCAACAATAACAATTACAATCAACAATAACAATTACAATCAACAATAACAAATCAACAATAACAATTAACAATAACAATCAATAACAATCAACAACACAATAAACAATAACAACAATTAACAATCAATCAACAATAACAATTACAATCAACAATAACAATGCAACAATAACATTTACAATCAACAATAACAAATCAACAATAACAATTACAATCAACAATAACAATTACAATCAACAATAACAATTACAATCAACAACAACAATTTAACAATTGCAATCATCAATAACAATTCAACAATAATAATTCTACAACAGCAATTCAAGAACGACAGTTGGTAGAAAGACCATGCATAAAGTTGTGATAATGATGATGAGTATTTTAGCTGTCATGGTAATAACGACGCGTTGGTAGCATTGCTGGTAGTATTGGTAATAATGTTCAAATTAATGCTGGTTATGGTAATGATGACGGTGATGATAAAGCCGTAGTTTTGATGATAAGGATGACAGTAATGGTGATTGTGGTGATAGTAATGATAATTATTATTATTATTATCATTATCATCACCATTATCATTACAATTATTATTATTATCATTATTATTGCTATTACTATTTTCATCATCATCATTATTATCATTATCATTATTATTATTATTGTTATTATTATCATTATTATTTTTTTATGATAATAACTAATAATAAGACTTATAATGATGATAATGATAGAGCTAATAATAATGATAATGGTAATGATTATCATTATCATGATTAATAATATAATTATTACTATTATTATTATTATTGCCATTGT
>NW_020872958.1:993433-1003433 GCF_003789085.1 Penaeus vannamei | reverse complement strand
ATCCATTCAAAAACTCACTGTGCATGTTTATGGACTCGCTGTGTTTATCCAAGTCTTTTTTTGTGTGTGTGAGAAAATGCCGACGAGTTGTGTAGTCGTTGGTTGATGATACCATCAACCAACGACTAACCATTCATAAATTCCCAGATCTCAAGAAGAAACCCAAAAAATGGAGGTGAGGGGTTCAAGATATGAAACACAAACGTTGATGGGAGCACTTCGGCACGTGGCGGAAAATATGTTTACATCTCCTCAGAACATTTTACAGAAAGTAAGAGTCTAATTGTTGTAAACATTTCCCACCATGCGTCCAAGAGCTCCTATCAGTGTTTATGCGTTTCATGGCCTAAACCCATCACTTCCATTTTTTGGGTTTCCTCTCACTATCTGGAAATTACTGAAAAGTTAGACCTTTTTTTCTCATTGTATTGTGGTTTGATCAACTAATGGCTACACAACTCCTCAGTTTTTTCACACAAAAAATTTAAATAATTGGATGAGCACTGTAAATCCTTAAGCACACAAATGAGATTTTGAACGAACAAGGTGTTTTTACCAAAATGCAGGTTGCTAGGTGAGGTTGCTATACGTCACCAAAACAGTCACAAAAATCGGTAATCAGAATCAGTAATTCAATGTTAGGCCACTTTAAGGATCCTAAATGCAAGATTAGCTTCTTTTAGCTTCCGAGCTTCTAGTTTTGCTTCGGTATAAGTTTATGAGAGTGACACGCACAGATAGAGGGAAATAGAGTAGGATAGTACATAGTTTAACGTCGCCAATGTGACGCTAGATCAGAGCTAATGCTCTGATTTTGTCGCTTGTGGCTGGTGGCGGGCAGGCCAGACTGGCCCGGAAACTATTATTTTCAGTTTGAAAATGTACCGTCACTAGTGGTAACATATCTAAGTATTCATGTATTTTTGCTCACGATAATAACAAAACTTCTCAGTGCTCTATGTGAGGTTTCTGTGAGAGAGATGTTTGTTTTCACTAAGTGGATTTTGTCATACCAAATCCCTCTATGGCTAAGGAAATGGGACTTTTATCTCAGACAGGGGCAGCAATCACATTGTAAATATGGTATAAGTTACAGACACCGACACGCATAGATAGAGGGAAATGGGGACAGCCATCTTATAGAGTGGAAGAAATAGAGTGGGACAAAACATAGTTTAAGCTGCAGCGGCCTCATATTTGCCGCTAAATGATGAAAAGTCCATCAGCTTGTTTACCTTGTGAAGAAAAAAACAACACTGAATGCTGAACACATTACTGCAATGCCCAAAGTAGTGCATGTGGTACTACACACACGTCAAAACAATATTTGACTAATTATCAGTGTATGCTGTTACATATTTATGCTCTTAAACTCTTTTATTAATGTTATTATACTTCCTTTACGTGTTTCAAGATTGATTTATAGCCTTCTTTAGATTTGTGCGCCTTGTGCATTTCACACTTCCTTTCGCCTGCCGCCAGCTTGACAGCTACCGGTCCGCTCATTTTGAGGTGTAACGCCAGTAAGAAATGTTGCGTTTCCAGTGCTGTGTTGATTCTGGGTTATTCTTAAGACTATAGTGACAAAGAAGATAAAATATATTTCAGTAATGATCCCAATTTTATATCTATGGCCATCAAGAGCTCCAAATGTCATAAAAAGTTCTTAAAATCGTTTTATGGTATGAATGCAGCACTATCTTGCCGTACATACCGAGGTGAAGAGAATGTGTCCCAGAGGGTGTTGGGGAGGGGCAGGACACATTCTCTTCACCTCGCTATGTACAGCAAGATAAGAGCTGCATTCATAATAAACCAAATACCTTTATATCCGGAAACATCAAACTTTCATTGCTTTTTTGTACCATCTAGATTGCTTCAATTTTAATCACCTTATTCATCATTTGGAGCTCTTGATGGGCCCAGATATAAAACTGGGATGGTTACTAAAGTCTAAGGCCCATACTATTAAAACCTTTCGCCAGGGCTGGCGAAAGGTTTCGCCGGGCGATCCGGAATTTCGTACTATTAAAATCATGCCTGGCGAACGTTCGCCAGGGATGGTGAAAGATCATATTGGAACAGCCAGGCAAAGCAAAGGCGCGAGAGCTGTTTGAATACCATTTTCTTGCTTTCAAGTTATAAATTAGTAACATATTTGTGTATGATATGATGTAGGAATCACATTGAAATTCTAAAATATCTTAAAATCATAATTTATTATGAAATAACGTATATACGTATTTTTTTCAAGACCTTCGATGTTCCAGTCGAGAGCTCAAGACATCAGCTGTATTCCTACCCCCTACCCCTACCCCCCACCCCCGAGATGACTTATTTAGATTTCGGTTGTTGTTATTTTGGTTGTAAGGATAATGTTCTTTTCACAAACGTTACCAGAAGTGTTTTTATGGCAGCATGTTTACTTTTGGCTATAGAAACATAGCTGTAGTGCTCCACCGCCCTATAATGAGGCGTATCTAATGATACCCTTATAGGCCTACAGTTCAATATCTTATATCAGTTAGGAATAGTAAAATAGTAATTTTTAAATTCTTTTGTTAAAGTATAAACTTATATTTTGTATAAAAGTATAAGGTTGATATAGTGTAGTATAAAGTACTTTTAAAACCTTTCACCAATGCTGGCAAGCGGCAGAATCTGGAAAATCTAGCACTTCGGCGATTGAAAAAAACGCAAGAAAAAGCAAAAGGTTTTAAAAGTACGGGACATAAAGTTAACCTTGTTATAGTATAAAGTGTAGTATAGCATAAAGTATAAAGTTAATTTTGTTATAGTAAAAAGATATTTTCAACTTTTTTGTTATAGCATAAAGTTTAATTTTTACTCCTTTGTTATAGTATAAAGTGAGACTATTGCGGAAACAACATTTTCGTCTTCTCTCGAGGTTAATAATAAGTTTAGGTTATGTTATGTGCACTGCAGATGTAAACAAATTTGCGCTAGATTTAGCGGGAATGCAAGATGTTAGCGCCTGGCGATCCCTTCACCCACCCTGGCGAACGTTGGGTTTAAAAGTAAGGCCTCCCTCACTCAGAGGTTCGCCTGGCGTAGCTTCGCCAGGCGAACGCCAGCACTGGCAAAGGTTTTAAAAGTACAGGCCTAATTCTTCTTCGATGCCACTGTAAAAGTCTTTAAAATAACCCTGAATCAACACAATACTAGAAACGCAACATTTCTCACCAGCGTCTTACCTTGAAATGAGCTCGCCGTGAGCAGTCAATCAAGCAGGAGCAAGAAAATGTGAAACACCCAATGCGCACAATTCTATATAAGGATATAGACAAATATTAAAATATGCAAATGAAGTATATAACATTAATAAAAGACTTTAAAGACATAAATGTGTGACAGCAGACACTGATAATTAGCCAAAGAAACGCATAATAATACACGGACTAGTTCAGACATCGCAGTAATGGGTAAAACGGTCCGTGTTTTGTTATTCTTGGCACATGCGAGTGTAGACAGACCGTATACACTTATCTGCTCATGCGCCATGATACATCATGTGAGTGGTACCCAAAATATAAAGACCACATGTATACACCGTACATTGCAGGATATTACATTGAAATTCTTACAGATAACATTGTTAATGTATTAATGTATGGGAGTATATATGAATCTATTTTTATGCTGGTGTCGCATAAATATAGATTGCTGTAGGCCTATAACAAGGTAAAACAAATATGACGCAAGAAATTGAGAATGTTTTATATCCTGATTTATTCCTGTACAGTTATGCTCATTCACTGCGCAATAACATCATATCCCTAATAAAATTGTGTCCTTAATTCATCTTCCAAATAATGGCATTGCCCTCTACTGTGCTTATTTTATTTATTCTTGCTAACACTATGAGAAACATAAAAGCTAAATTACATGCAAATCAGGTAAATGTTCAGTTTGTGTATAATCAGTAATTATGAAATGTTGGAATATATAGTTAAGGTTAACTCTGTCTGCTCTTCTAAAAGGCCATGATGGTCCACTGCTTACAAAAGTTCGCTGGGTAGAGGTTGAAGACCGCGACGCGCGTAGATAGAGGAAAATGGACACCACCATCTTATAGAGCGGAAGAAATAGAGTAGGATAGAAGTAACCTTAAGATGCACAGGCATTATATTTACCGCTAAATGACGAAAATATAACGCGCGGCCGCCTTTCAAATTCAAAGTCGATGAGCTTATTTACCTTGCGAGGAAAAACACGACACTGACCCACGAACGCATTTTTGCGTTCGCGAACTAGTCCGTGTATCATTACGCGCTTGTCAAAACGATATTTGGCTAATTATCTGTGTCTGCTGGTACGCATTTATACCTTTAAAGTCTTTTAGTAATGTTATTATACTTCATTTGCATATTTTTATATTTATCTATACCCTCATATCGAATCCTGCGCATCGAGTGTTTCACACTTTCTTGCGCCAGCCACAGGTTGACAGCTCACCATACCGCTCATTTCCAGATTGAAAGCCGATGAGAAATGTTGCGTTTCCAGTGTTGTGTTGATTCTGGGTTCTTTTTAAGACCTTTACAGTGGCATAGAAGAATAATTAGACTTCAGTAACCATCCCATTTTTATATCTGAGCCCATCAAGAGCTCCAAAGGACGAAAAAGGTGATTAAAATCGAAGCAATACCAACAGTACAAAGAAACAAAAGTTTCACGTTTCCGGATATAAAGGAATTTGGTTTATTATTTTACGGTGTGAATGCAGCTCTGTCTTGCCGTAAATAACGTGGTGGAGAGAATGTGTCCTGGGGGGTGTTGGGGGGCTTGCCCCCCATCAACCCTCCCCTCGGGCAGTGCCCGAAGGGCACGCCTAGTCACGGCAATTTATATTGATATATTAGGTTGGTTTATTGGTCAATACGTTTTTGGGGGTTGGAATGTGTGAATTCCCGTAGAGTTTTACCGAAATGTGGGATGGGTTCCCGAAGTTTTTTATTTATTTTGCTTCAGTCCGTAAACTTTCAAAGATGGTGGTTACATCCGTAGAGTTTCATTGGCCGATTTTAAGCGCTTTTTGTGCTAGTTTTACGCATTTTTTAATCGTTATTCTTCTTATTTAAGCTTGTTTTACCCCATAATTTCCCTGATATACTTCATGCCCTCCCCTGCTAACGGGACTATCAAATCAAGATCGTCGATAGAGAAATGGTACTCAATCTCCTGAACGGTTCATTCGCAAAAGAAACAACGCCGAAAATCTATGAAATCATAGGATTTCATGCAGAAAAACATCATTTTTTTCAACTTAGTCTCTGCGAGGGTGCGTCGCGGTCTTCAACAATTACCATTCGCTGGAAACCGATACAGTTTATAATTGTCTGCCCTTACAACTCGACCATGATTATTGCATTACTAATATAGTTATTTGATAATGTTATCTAAGAATTTCAATGTAATATCCGGCACTATACAATGTATACGCGTGGTCTTTATATTGTGGGTACCACTCAGTGCAGTGCAGACGACGCATGATGTATTATGGCGCATGTGCCGATAAGTATATAGTCTGTCTACACTCGCATGTATTCCTGGCAAGGTAAACAAGTTGCTGGACTTAGAATTTGTGCAGAGACCATGTGCTGTATTTTCATCATTTAGTGGTGACTATAAGGTCGCTGCAGCTTAAACTATGTACTATCCAACTCTATTTTTTCCACTCTATAAGATGGCAGAGTCCATTTCCCTCTATCTACGCATGTCGGTGTCTTCAACTTATACCAAAAGAATAATAATTGGAAGATTGGATACTGAGAAATTACCATTTTTAACAGTAGTTTGCAATGGCGGCAGTTGAAGAAGAAGAATCCCATTTGTGTTATTCTCTACTTGATGGGAAGGTCATATTCTTCCCAGATTCTCATCTCTGCTTGTTGGGCGTTATTTCCAGTGCTAACACAACGATCACCCATTTGGTCTACTGTGGTCCGTACTGTACGAAACGCTGTAATATGGTGTAATTTGCACCAGAAACAACAACAAAAACATGTTCGTAACCTTATACCCATCGTGCACTTCTTTATCATTACATACCACCACTAACCCTTTAAAATAACCTTACCTTGCTGTCATTTCTCACAAACTGTATCCCATGTCCAGGATATACTTTCTTGGAGCAGAAGTAACACCTTTCTATCCGCATTTTGTCTGATTTTAGAATCCACGAGACGACGACATGTGTTCCGAGCGTGAGTGTTAGTCGCTTACTCTAACAGCACCGATGGCCTGACCGAGTGAAATGTGGGAAGTCATAGAAAATGATTAGGGGGCACGCAAGAATATTTTTTGTTTGGTTATAATGTATGTTTTCTTGTCAGTGTTCTCATGTTATTATTCTATCATCATTATCATTGTCATTGCTTTTTTGTATGTATAATGCTATCATTATCATCATCGTCATCAGTAGTAGTATAAGTATTAGTAGAAGCAGCAGTAGTAGTAGTAGAAGAAGCAGTAATAATAGAAGTAATAGTATCATTATTATTATTATCAGTAGTAGTAGTAGTAGTAGTAGACGTAGTAGTAGTAGTAGTAGTAGAAGTAATAGTAGTAGAAGTAGTAGTAGTAGTAGTAGTAGTAGTAGTAGTAGTAGTAGTAGTAGTAGTAGTAGTAGTAGTAGTAGTAGTAGTAGTAGTAGTGGTAAAAGTAGCAGTAGTAGACGTTTTAGTAGTAATGGCATTAGGAGTCGTAGCAGTAGGAGTCATTGTAGTAGTCGAAGAAGAAAAGGAAAAAATAAAAGTATTAGTAATTATAGTAGTATTAGTAATGGTAACAGGGGTGGTGGTAGTAGTAGTGGTAGTAGTAGTAGTAGTAGTCGAAGAAGCCAAAAAAATATATAAGTATTAGCAATGATAATAGCAATAGTAATAGCAGCAGTGGTAGTAACAGCTGTAGTAGTAGCAGCAGTAGTAGTAGTAGCAGAAGAAGTGTTATTAGTAATGTCAGTAGCAGCAGTAGCAGTCATTTTGTCAGTCTAAGAAGCAGAAAAAAAAATAGAAGTATCAGTAGTAGTTATGATAGTAAAATGATATTAGTAAAAATAATAACAAAAATAACGATGATAACAAGAACGACAACGACAATAATAATGATATTGAAAATCGCAATAATAATAACGTTAACAATAATACTAATAGTGATCATAAGGATAACAGGAATAACAATGAGAATGATTGCAATAACATTGATGATGATCATTACACAAACAATAATAATGATAACATCAATAATGGCATGATAATAGCACTACGACTCATGATGATGATGATGGTAGTGATAATAACGAAAGTAGTAAATGGCGATATAATGATCATAGAATGATGATAGATCAGTCATAATAACACCATGAAACATTGGCAAAAGCATGTTAATGGCATTAGTATCATTGCCACTGTACTCTTGTAAGGATTCCAGAGCTATCATCACACCATAGGATTCTATTTCACAAGAAGCAGTGAATGTATAGGAACTATATAAGCGGTAGAATGATACGCTGTCAACTGCCATCGTTACTACCACGACCCTCCATAACAGGCGCTATTACCCATATTACAGCCGAAGTGCATTGACTTATTAGCGCCTCTATTTCGGGCCATTAGAGAGAGACATTTGACTTCCCAGGAATTCACTGGTGCCGTTGCTCGTTGTTGCCATGTCTGAAAGATACATACGTGCATCCACACTCTCTCACACACAAACGTATACATATGTGCACACACACACACACACACACACACGTGTGTACGTGTGTGTGTGTGTGTTTTATATATATATATATATATATATATATATATATATATATCTATGTATATACACACACACACACACACACACACACACACACACACACACACACACACATATATGTACACATACACACACACACACACACAGCACACACAATCACACACACACGACACACACATCACACACACCACAAAACACACACACATATATTTATATAATATATATAATAAAATAATTATACCTAATATATATACTATTATATTATATATATATATACATAGATATATAATGCATAGATATATATAGGGTTCCAGAAAAATTTTTCTGGTGGGTCACGGGCACGGGGGGAATCTGGGGGGGGGCCCAAAGTAACAAAAGAAGGCTGTCCACTTCATATTTATATTGTTTTATGTCTTCGTCTTGCTTTCCTTGGCCACGTTAAATCTGATGTGTAGATTCAGCAAGTGTGACGTCGGAAAGACCTTTGCGCAATGATTGAGATTACGACGAGGCATGACAATTGAGGGGCAGCAAGGGTCAAGGTTGAAGTATAAGTGTGCTTATAGACCTTGCACAGGGTGGCCAATCATTGTGTCCCCGACCGACCACCATGGATGCTAATGTATGTATATATTTATATAAGTACATAGATATAGATAGAGATATGTAGATATGTGTGTGTGTGTGTGTAGTGTAGAAGTGTGTGTGTGTGTGTGTGTGTGTTGTGTGTGTGTGTGTGTGTGTGTGTGTGTGTGTGTGTGTGTGTGGTGTGTCGTGTGCGTATGTGTGTGTGTGTGTGTGTGTGTGTGTGTGGGGTGTGTGTGTGTGTGTGTGTGGTGTGTGTGTGTGTGTGTGTGTGTGTGTGTGTGGTGTAGTGTGTGTGTGTTGTTGTGTGTGTGTGTGTGTGTGTGTGTCTGTGTGCGTATGTGTGTGTGTGTGTGTGTGTGTGTGTGTGTGTGTGTGTGTGTGTGTGTTGTGTGTGTGTGTGTGTGTGTGTGTGTGTGTGTGTGTAAACAGTAAAACATTAGTATAATATTTTACTTATGTATTTGTCTGTATGCATAGCGAGGAGGCTATATCTTAAAGTAGATACTACAAACCCCCAACCCCCCATTTCCCATACTACATAACTGCCTTCCAAAAGCCCCAGATAAGATAACCAAGATATAACGTAGATGCCTTCCCGGACCGGCACGATTTCCGAGCGTACGAGAGTTGGGTACGAGAGCACGTGTGCGTTTGTTATGGTGCAGAGTGAAGGGATCGGGAGAGCGAAGGGGCAGTGCCATTGAAAGGGAGCCTCCTACAATGGCTCAGAAGGAGGCCGAGGAGGAGATTTTCATCAAATATGAGCCAGACGTGGATGGCATGGGGAGCCAAGAGGCCAGGGATCACGGGGAGTTAAAGTATAAGCCTTTCCTCCCCGTGTTTGTAGTGGCGACGGGGGAGGAGGTGGAGGACGAGGAGCAGGACATCCCGGAGGAGGCGTCCTGGCACCGTCAACGCCCCCTTCAGGAGGATGCTGGGCAGACACGCGTCCTGCAGGATGAGAATGCTGGGTGAGGAAAAATGGGAAGGCGGGGCAAGGAGGGAAAATGTGTATTTTTTTTATTAGATTGTGTGGTTTTGTATAGAATCGTTCGGATGTGTTCTTTTGTGTGACTATTTTGTCTTCTTGAAATGGTATGTGATTGTGTCCAAATTAGAACAAGATTAATTCCTTAATCTGGCAGTTATCTTTATGGCCTTATGCTTGTGTTAGTGTCGTGCTGATTCTAGGGTTTTGCTAGTGTTATCAAAACAAGGAAAAAAGTGACAAGTATCTCAAGTATTGGGTTAAGCAGGAAATTCTCAGTATTACATCAAGTGCCAGGTAAGTCATAGTATTTGTGTTGTTTTATAACAATGGTTATAGTACTAGCATATATGTATATTTATTTATTCATTTAGGAAGGAGGAACTATTTTGAAGTGAAAGCAGACATTCTAGTCTTTGTCACAGATGATAAGGTTTAAACCCCTTAATCCTTTCCTTCTTAGCCATCTTTTTATCTGTTACATATTTTTTATAAGCTTGAAGAATAATTACCTCAAGTAATCCTAGCATTTGATACCACAGTGATCATCTGCTTTAAATCCTTTTCTGTGCAAATAAAATAGTTAAACTGATAGTAGATAGTTTATGTCCCCAGCACCAATGAGTTAACATGTAGATA
>NW_020872958.1:985933-988433 GCF_003789085.1 Penaeus vannamei | reverse complement strand
ATTATTGTTGTTATTTTTATTATTGTGATTATTATTATCATCACCATCATCATTGTCATCTTTAACATCATCATCATTTAATTTCTCAAAGCTACCTCTCTCCATTTTGTTACCTGTGTGCATACTAGCTACTGGAGATAAAAATCAATAGTCATCCTGGGTTTAATTAATTAGGAATTAGGCTTAAGTTAGGCTTTGATAATGAGAATCGTGAGGTTTTGTACTGGTATTTTGACAACTCTTTATAGTCTAACTATAGAGGTTGTCTTTCCTAGATATTTTAGATGTAGGTTATATAAGAGGATTTCCTGTCATGAAGTTGTTGCTGTAATTGTTTGGAATGTAAATATTTGAAAGGTCCGGATGATTAAGTTTATTTTGAATTTGAACTTTTGTTTATGGTTTAAAGAAGTTTATGTGGTGTGTGGGTGAAGCTAATTTAAATTCATATTGACTTTTTTTCAACTTTCTTCACGCCTTAAGCACAGTAAAGGATATAACTAGTGTTGTACAGCATAGAGGTACAGGAATCTGTTTAGGTGACAGATTACAGAATCAGACTCAGAAGTTTTCTCTTTAATAATTATTATTAAAAAGATAACACTTGTTATTCTGACTGAAGCTTTTGTTCTCCCAGACATTTCACATCTTTTGTACCAGTATCATGATCTTTCAACACACTGCATTTTAGCTCTTTATAACCACTGTTTTATGTCCTTGGATCTGTTGTCCAGAATGATTATTTTCATCAAAACATCTATGACTCATGAGAAATTTGTGTCAATATTGGATCTGCGAGGAGAATCTCATGAGTTGTCATGCATGTAATATGTACTCTACTGCTATTTAAAACTTGTAGTGAATACCTATTATGTGAATACATTTTCTTTGTTTCATTTAAACAAATATTCACACATCCTTATTCATATATCTGTATTTTCTACATGCTTTGATAAGGAATATTAAAAGTATGAGTCCTTTTATGATACTCAGTAGAGGTTTTCTTAGTCTACCTGAGACTTGTAAATGCCAGATGAGGGAGGTGGATGGAGGGGGGTTAGGCATAGAGCCAAAGCCCTGGCCTGGGCAGAGGGAGGTGCCAGTATGAGCCAGGCAGCCACAACAGCTGATAGTGCTTCCTATCTAAGATCTGTTCCCCTTAGAAGCCCTCCATGAAAAAAATGTATCTCATTGTGTTGAATTGAGTTCACTTAGCTTAGTGTGCCTTGCATGGCAAACTGTCCAAAATGCAGGCTTAGGGAGTGTGAGCTCTGAGGCTATTGCTGCTACCTAGTGACCTTAGGAGTCTAGAACCTCTCAGATACTAACTACAATGGGATGTAAGAATCCAAGTTCATTCATTAGTGAGACTACAGTCCTTGCATGTGGGTGAGTGACCAAAAAAGACCTTGACCTTGTTAGTTGTTATTGCTATTTGCTAAAATTCACTTTGACCTATTTAATTATTTTTCTTTCATATACTACACCTTTTTTCTGTTTTTCTTACCTGTCAACTTCTTTAAAGACTTTGTATTATTTGATTGATAAGTAATACTATGTGCTAAATGTATTATTTGATTGATAAGTAATACTATGTGTTAAAACTATATATCAGGGAAGGAATATTTTGAAATAATGTGCCCAATGTGTGCTCATATCTTGTCAAGAATGTGGTAAGAAATGTCATAACATAAATAACTTAGTAACATCAAGAGTACATAGTAGGTAGTGACTAGAATCTTTTTACAATATAAGGTGAATACTGATAGCTTATCTCTCTTTGATAGTTATATTAGGTGGATACTTAAATGGTCCAAGATAGGCAGACCAGTTTTTCACCATCATGCGTTAGTCTGACTGTCTGTGCTTGGGTGACTTCTCGATGTGTACCTCATGGGATTATTTTAATGTATATGTAATGTCAATTGTGATTATATTTGATTAAGATTTTTTTTTTCTATATTTCTGATTTTTTTGCAGTATTATGATTTCTATAGTTATATTAGGTAGGATTTTATGAGTCTTCTAGTACAACTGAAATATGCTCATTCATGGAGAGTAAATGCATCTGTATAGGTGTGGTTTTGGTTGCTTGTGCTTATGTAGTGTGCCATTTAGAAATGTACTCATTTGTGTAGAACAAGTACATTTATAGAAGAGTTTATGTGTGTGTTACTTATTTATTTATCTATTTTTATTATAACATATTTTACAGCACAATGTTTACCAACAGGTTATGTATGAAAGAAGAAATCCAATGAGAAGAAATGAGTGATGGCTTGATCATCAGTATTTTTCAAAATGATGATAAGGTTCAAATGGGCAAGTTAGGTTTAATATATTAGGATGCATATAATGATTATGAAAATAGTAATGTTCTCATTATTTTATTTATGATTATAATAGAATGCATATGGGGGATAATCTGGATAGTGATTGATTGCATATTGCAGGTAAAGAAAGTTACTTATATATATTATTTTTAAAAGATGAATGCAAC
>NW_020872958.1:973433-980933 GCF_003789085.1 Penaeus vannamei | reverse complement strand
AAACAAATAATACAAAAAAAGCAGGAGAATGCAACTTGGACTTTTAATTTTATTTACTGTATATCATCATATTGAAAAGATAGAACTGAGTCTTACAGCAGGCAAGAGAAGGGTATGGGATGTGACTGCAGAAATAAAAATGTATGTAATATATCCTAAACCAAGCAGATGCAAGTACTTATGAGATGTAATGTATCCATGTAGGAGAACGGCCATACTTATGTATAGAGGAGGACTGCAGGAAGGCCTTATTCCCGCAAGAGTCACATGCGCGTTCACAGGCGAAACTTGAGCAAGGAGCAGGAAAAGCTGCAGCCAAAACCTCTTCAGGATATGTTGGACCATCCTAGTGAACAAACTCTGTCACAAGGAGAAGTATGAGCTCTGTTTTTACATTTACTTTCCTTACTGTTGAGAGAGAGAGAGAGACTGACTGATTGACTGACTGACTGACTGACTGACTGATGGTAATGATAATTTGTTAGAAAAATATCATTAATGAAGCACCAAGGCTTAAAATACATTTTAACATGAGTCTCATAGTTAAATAAGTAAGCCTAAAAGACACTATTTTCAGAATATACAAAAAAATGGACTAGGTATAGAAGATGGTGGGAGCAAGCCACAAGTTGTTCTACAGGATGGGGCCAATAAGGGTGGGTGCTGTGGAGGCCATCACCAAAAACAGGCGAAAACCACTTCAGCGCCAGCATCTAGGCAGAAAGGTGTGTTAGAAGCATACACTTTGTTTTTACTTATTTTTATGTGTTTTTAACCCTTTGGATCTGGTTGTGTCATGGAAATCACAGTGTCTAAAACCCGGGCAATGGGTTATGTAAGTAGCCTACATCCCGGGCGTGCAGCATGTAGGCCGGGTGAGCAAGAACATCTACGAGCGGTGACAAGACTCTGTGCCTCCCCTATGTAAATTTATCTTGTGGAAACTTTTTTAGCTTTATCTCCATTATCCTATTATGTCCTCCCTTATTTTCTTGGGTAGGTGCAAGGCAAAAAAAAAAAAACATTTGGTTATTCGTGTGACATATCTCATTTTTTCATAATTTTCAATTTTACATAATGACCTGCACCGCTGGTCACAGCGGCCAGGAATACAATGCATAGTGTGGAAATGGCATCTTCCCTGGAACCAGCACTCTTCCAGTCACTGCCTTCGCACGTTACATTGCACATTTGTTTATCAATAAGAATAATGCTAAAGCCCACTTCTAAGCGCCAAATGAGTCAAATCACATTCCAAGAGGTTTGTGCAATCGTGGCAAGTCTTTTCTGTCACCCTGGCCTTCGCACATGATGGCAAGTTCGCACCACCCGGGCCGCAGCCAATTTGCCGAATTGACAGCATGTTCACGTCACCTGCCCCTCGACTCAATTTTTTCTATGACATGACTGCAACGTTATCCGGGTCCAATTGGTTAATTTATTAATAATTAGAGAAGAGTTCCTAAAAGATATGATTAAATAGACATTATTTAAGGTGCAGGTATTTGAAGATACAAGGTCTTATAAGGAAAGTAATTTGCATAAAATGATTGAATTAAAAAAAGATAAAGATACTGTTATCTCACTGGCGGGACATCCGGCAATATTTATTTTTTCGGGTGTCTCATATGTGTGACACCCGTTGTTAGTGGGTTAACACAGTGCCGATGGATAAAAATGTTTGACAAGTGGATGTGAGAATGGGATTGTTGGCATGTAACGGCAGTTTCCCCTATTTGTGCCCGGCTCGATTGGTAGTTTGCAAGCGACATTTGACACCTAAAAGCTTTTATTTTGCTATAATTCATAAAAATATTATAATTTTGAAGGTTTACCTTCATTATAGGTGCCATTGCCTAAACTCTTTACCATATAAAAGAAGCCGCTACTATCAGAGAAAAACAAACTGTCCAACGATGCCAGTGGCGCATTTTTCGGTCCACAACAGTTATGGCATGTACATACATGCCCCCGTCACCTACGGGTTAATTTTCAGAAATTTTACTTATCACTTTTAGAAGTTAATGAGTGGATGTGTGATCAGTATCCAGAACCATTATACATATCTACAGATTGCTTATGTCAAAGGCCTTCAGCTGTTATTCATTGACTGAATGTTTTTATTGTTTGATATCTTTGATCAAAAATTCTGTTCTCTTCACAGTGTTTGCAATTATTCCGGTGGGGAGTGATGAGGGAGAGAGTCCTACCAGCCTCACCCTTCAAGATTTCCTCAAGTCTGAGGCCCTCAAGTGTAACCCAAACATGAAGGCAAGATCCCCATTTAGTTTAGAAAGCATATGTAATTTAAGACATGATACACATGATAGGATGAATGCTGTCATATGCAGCCATTTAGTGAAACATAATTCCTGTTTTCTTTGTATTTAGCTGGAAATTTTGTTTATGTTGCACACAAATAGCTTCACAAGTGTTCAGCCACTTAGGAGTCAATTAGTAGGCCTAATGAGTCCTCACTAGATTTCCCCATTCCTGGAATTTTCAGGAAAATGTTTTTTTATTAAACCATTGGATATGGATGCTTTTCTGCCACCGTGTGGCCCAAAATATGGGCATTACACTGCCGGTTATGTGGCTTTTAGGCTGGGCACACATGAACACTTGTGTGTGGTGATAAGACTCCATACCTCCTCTTGCAATGCTATTTTATCTTTCTCTGCTTAAGTTTTTATTTTTTATTTTTTTAGATTTGCCATTTTCCAATGTTTATATTTGCTATATCCAGATGGTAATAGACTTTTCCTTGCACAGGCTCCATATTATCTCACTAGGTAACTCAGTACAAGGATAATAAAAAGTAACACTTTGTTATTTATGTTATTTTTATAACTTTTTTATTACATTCAATTTTCTGTAATACAGCCTGCAGAATTTGGATCCTGAGCATGGAAATATTGTCCTCCCTGGAGATTACGGATAGTACAATCCACACTCATTTATTGATAGAAATAATGCAAAAGCCCCTTCCTAAATTCTCACAGAAGCTAATCACCCTCCAAGAGCTCTGTGCACTCATGGTGAGTTATTCTTGTCAGCCCAGCCTTCAGGTGGAATTCTTATGCCTGCATGTTAATGTTTCCTGCCCCTCAAACCAAATTTTTTCATGACAAGATGGTCATGTCATCCAGATTAAAGGGGTAAAGGGGGCTGTCGCACTACATTTTCGATGATTTTTTTCAAAAATACAATAAAAATAAAATAAATGAATAATAAGTAAAAATAAGGAAGTATGACTAAATCTCTGACACCCCCTTCCTGCTCAGATCGCTGCTTTATCGTGTTCGTGCAAATATACTTGACTAAGTTGTCTTTTCTCAATTTTTTTGATTTCTTTTGACATTCTCTTGTAGCTAGCTGGCAACTCTGCTAACTGTATCAGCTCATAGCCATGACTAGGAGAGAACAATTGCAGTCACCACCAGAGAGTCGGAGGGAGAGGCTGCGCATCGCCTGCTTCCTCAACACCATCACATAGATGTACCCATGATGTACCCTCATTGCACACTAAGTGGACAGAACTAATGATAGATGTTATTCCTGTAACTGATAAACCTTATGATGAGAAATACATCTCACAATCACAGCTGCAGCAGTTGTTTATTCGTATGAAATGCCTCACAAGGTACTGTAAAGGCACTGCAAAGCCTGTGATGACAAGGCTAATCTAGGGAAAAGTATCCTCAACTTCAAGCTTTGATATCTCAAAACTACTCCTTTGTCAACATTTTTTTATATTTCTCCATAACAACTCGGGTGATTTTAATGGGGTTTGGATCATTTGAAAGCTAAATAAGTTTGTGATTGCACGAAGTGATTTTCATTTTAGGTGATAGAAGTCCATATATTATGTTTTATATACATAAGATTAAACGTAAAAAAAAAAAAAAAAATCCCACTAAACTAGAGGAAATGTCAAAATCTATCTGTTGAATATTTTGGTATTGCTATAGAGCATATGTGGTAGTTTCTCAACAAGTTAGGTCAATGGATAAGTAGAATATAAAATTTTGTGATTTTTTTAAATGTTATGTATAGGTATACATAACATTAAAAAATTGCCAAAATCTGGTCATAATTAACAAACTTCTCGAGTGCATTGGCCCTGTTAATGCTATTCATATTGATACTATTGTTGTTATTAACATTATGATTATCATTATATTATTATATCTTTTTGAAAGTCAAGGGAAAGGGTGAATGTATGAATTAGGTGGGACTAGTAATTGACTCCTTGGTGACTAAATATTAAGTACAAAGTAGTTGTGGTTCCATATAAGTGTAAACAAACTTGATAAACTAAAATCAAACTGGTTATGACATGTATTCAAATTATTGCTTGTTTTATATTATGCTACATGTTTAATTTATAAGGGGATAATGTTCTGTTCATAACAGTGGATATTACATACACACACCAATGAGTGTGTGCAAAAACGCATGCACATATGCAGCCACACATACACACACACACACATGTAAGGAGAAAAATGCTAATAATGGTGATACCAAACATGTACAATTTTTTTTTCTATGTGTTATGCTAAATGGTTATATCTTTGACAATCCAAATGGCATATCACTGATTCTGAAACTAGACTTCACTCTCTAGCTAGAGAGTTAGAAATAGAAAGCTAAAATGGCAATGCACTGATTTTTGTTTTATTTGAATTTCAGGTGCCCTTTGTCAAGGCTACAGATGACACTACAGTTGGTCGTCTTCTTAGAGATTCTCAAACAGTGACATCATTATCCCAGGTTTGTATGTCACTGAAAAGTGTCTATGTAGCAGTCAAGTATATACACTCCAACAGGATGAAATACTTTTCTTAGAGGCATCAAGCCATGTACAAATACAATGTCAGGGTGATGTAGCAAGCAGCAAGTACAGCATGTAATACCCAAAATACTGTAGGTAGCAAATAAACCAAAACTTTTACAATGGACAAACTTTTTTTTGGGGGGGGGGAGAGAGAGAGCTCGATTGGTTTAGCAAATAGTTCCTGGAAAGTGAAGTGATAAAGTTTAAAAGATTACCTGTTATTTGTGAAAGAAATTGTGATATTAAACTAAATATGATGCAGAGAAATATATATTCATCATTATTTGTATAGTAATAAGTCATGTATTTAGGCATATGTTAACCCAATTGCGCCAGTACATTTTGAAGCCGAAAATAATGGTTTCCGGGCGCCTTCAAAATCAACTCACAGGTCAGTCTGGGAAACTGCCTGTGCAGTGCCCGCCACGGGCGACAGAATCAGAGCACAAGCTCTGATCTAATTTCGCACGAGCGGGACGCCCGGTAATGTTTATTTTTCTGGATATTACATATGTGTGACACCCGTCGTATGTGGGTTAAGTAGATTGTGAAAAACAACACATTGTCTCAAGTAGCACAGCCACACTAGGAGGCAACTGTATGAAGGGAGTGAAGTGGGTCATAAAGGAGGGGATATGGGATAGGATGATAGGATGGGATAGACTTGGAGGGGCTACAAAGGGAAGATTGGAGGAGATGAAATTCCTTATAGATTTTAAAAGCTGAAGCAGAGGGCACTTTAGTGTTGCCTATCCAAGGATCCCCTTACAAACAGGGATACTTCCCAGGCCATGAAGAATGAAAATCTATGCGTAACCCAATACTGAGTTAGAACTGCTGCATTGCTGTTTAGTCCCAGTTACAGACAAAGTTCATTAGATCAACAAATACAAACATGTGTCCATGCTGACATTCTGAATATACAGGGCTCTCTTTAGAAATTTTTTACTGCATGGTAAACAAAGTGAAAGCCGGAGAACAATTATGGAATACCAGCCATAAAGATCATGATAAAAGAAAATTGAAAAATATAATATTGGATGGAATCAGCATAGCTTTGCTCAGTGTGGGATATTATCATGTGACAATTTAAAATATTTTACTCAGTTTCAGTTATAGTTTTTGCTTCCTCCCAACTTTAGTTTTTATCTATCTGTGATTATATCTCTGGTTCATCATTAGTTACACTAACAGTGGCATATGTTACTGGAAGATCATTTTCAGATTTTCTATTACTATTGCAATATAGGTTATTGGGTAATTGGCATGGTTGCATGATGTATGATAATTAATGAAATGGGGAGAATTGCTTTTCTAGATTTGTCTTCTTTCTTGAAATTTTCAATTAACATGTGATGATATTCATAGAATCCACAACTATCTTCAATGTGTATTTCACTCAGGAGGTTATTGTAGACACTTTGATCTTTTCAGAGATCCTTGGTTATAAGCAACTAATGTGATCATTGCTTAATAATTTGTTAACCTCTACACTCCAGATGAGGTGACCATCATGTCATGGGAAAATTTGGCTGTGGGCCAGGATGCATGAACTTGTTGTTGTGAGCATTTTGGCTGAAGGCCAGGATGACAGGAAAGACTCCCATGAGTGCATAAACCTCTTGGAGGGTGATTAACTCATTTCAGATTAAGAGGGGGCTTTTGCATTATTTCCATCAATATTCATGTGAGGAATGTAATGTCCATGACCCATGACTGGAATAGGATCCTATTCCTGTCCTGCAGCACAGGTTGTATTAAAGAAATCTGAATATTATGAAAAAAAAGAAGATAAATTTTTACTTATTGTTATTATTTTTTCACTTACTTATAGACTGCCTAAAGAGATGATATGGAGTATGTGCAAGGAAAAGAGTCTGTTACCTTCTAGATAAAGCAAATCAAATGATAAATATAGACATTGGAAAATGGTATAAAAGCTAGAAATGCTTATGCAAAAAAAGATAAGAGTAACATTGCACAGGGAAGGCACAGTCTTGTCACTATACACGCATATTTGTTTGCGCCCGGACTTCAAGCCGCTCACCCGGCAGAGTGTCCACTCATATAAGCCTAGTGTCTTTATTTTGGATGAGCCTGAAGCATCTGGTTCCAATGGTTTAAGTTGACTTAGCTATAAGGGGAATTACTTCTTTGCTTGATTGAAGTGGCTCAGACTTCAGGGATTATTCGGCAAAAATTAACAACATTCATTGAATAATGTATTTGATTGTTTATGCCTTACATTTCTACTTATTTCTTATTGATATTTTCTTGTAGGATGGTGATGATAGAGGTCTTCTGGAGAAGATTACAGCCCATGCTGACATCTGCAAGTGTAATCCATGTCACTGTGACCCATCAAGAGGCAATGAATGTTCATGCAATGCAATTGATGACCCAGACTCATCCCTTGGTAGAAGCACCCCACTACCTGTTGTAGAGAAACGTCCTCCACCTTCACCCATCTCCACAACACCCACCAAATTATCAAGAATGTCTGAAGAAGTGGACTTAACTTCACAAAGTGAATCTATAAAGGACTCCTCAAACATTCCTTCTTCCAGCAGGGCTTTACAGAGAAACTATCAGGTAGAATTAGAGATAGCTAAAAAATCATCTGAAAATTCTAGAGAGGAACTAATAACGTCAACCCTACC
>NW_020872958.1:951688-956688 GCF_003789085.1 Penaeus vannamei | reverse complement strand
GAGAGACGAGAGAAGAGAGAACGAGAGCGAGAGAGAGAGAGAGAGGAGAGAGCGAGAGGAGAAACGAGAGCGAGAGAGAGGAGAGAGAGAGAGCGAGAGCGAGAGAGGAGAACGAGAGCGAGGAGAGCGAGAGAGAGAGAGCGAGAGAGAAGAGACGAGAGAGACGAGAGCGAGAGAGAGAGAGAGAGAGCGAGAGAAGCGACGAGAGAACGAGAGAACGAGAGCGAGAGAACGAGAAGAGAGAGAGAGAGAGAGAGCGAGAGAACGAGAGAACGAGAGCGAGAGAGAGAGAGAGAGAGAGAGAAGAGAGCGAGAGAGCGAGAGAGCGAGAGAACGAGAGCGAGAGAGCGAGAGAGAGAGAGAGAGAGCGAGAGAACGAGAGAACGCGGAGAGCGAGAGAGCGAGAGAACGAGAGAGCGAGAGAACGAGAGGAGAGAGAGAGAGACTACCCCGAACCCGTCGCGAGCAGAGCGAAATCGAATGAGATCGATAAATCACGCGTGACGTTAATCGTGACCGAATACCCAGCTTTACCCGATTACACCCGGCGTACCCTGACGAGCCCCCCCCCCCCCGCAGCCTCCCTGCCCACCCCCTTACACCCACGTGCCCTGATGCCCTGAAAAGTTCCCTTGCCATTTTCTGCCTGGGATGCTTGGTGTGAAAACGATTTGTACACACGAAGGGAGTGAGGGAGAGGGAGAGGGAGTGGGAGTGGGAGTGGGAGTGGGGGAGAGGGAGTGGAGTGGGAGAGGGAGTGGGGAGAGGGAGTGGGAGTGGGGGAGAGGGAGTGGGAGTGGGGAGAGAGAGGGGGGAGTGTGGAGTGGATTTGAGGGAAGGGAGAGTGGGGGAGTGGGGGAGAGGGAGTGGGAGTGGGGGGGGAGTGGGAGTGGGAGTGGGGGAGAGGGAGGAGAGTGGGGGAGAGGGGAGTGGAGTGGGAGTGGGAGAGGGAGTGGGACTGAGGGAGAGGGAGTGGGGGAGAGGGATAGGGAGGAAAGAGGGAGTATAAGTGGGCGAGGGAGAGGGAGAGGGTGTGGAAGTGGGAGAAGAATGGCAAGAGAGTGGGAATGGTAGTGGGGTAAGGAGAGGGAGAGAAAAAGGGAGGAGTAAGAGTGGGAAGAGGGAGAGGTGTGAGAAATAAAAAAGGAAAGGGAGAGAAAGAAAAAGAAAAAGAGGAACAGAAACAAAGATAAAAAGAATCACTCTGGACATAAACCTGGCCTGCAACACACGCAGATGAACCCTTGGTCCAAGCAGTTAGAACTTTGAAGCTAACCGCCTGACCCCTGCGACCCGTGGATAACCCCTGAACCCAGTAGATAAGCTGATAAGCCGATAAGGACCTTTAGTTAGAGCTTATACTACAAAGTCCCTGAATTCTGGCCAAACTTAGGGCAACTTAGCCTTAAAACTTTGGGTCGTCTGGGAAGAAGGGGTGGGAGGGAGGAGTGGAAAGGGGAGGGGAAGGGAGGGGAGGGAGAGGAGGGGAGGAAGGGGAGGGGAGGGAAGAGGAGGGAGAGAGGGAGGTGAAGGAGAGAGGGAGGTGAGGGAGGGAGTGAGGGAGGGGAGGGGAGGAGAGGTAGAAGAAGAAAGGGGAGGGGAGGGAGGGGGAGGGAGAGAGGGGGGTAGGGAGGGAGGAAGGCAAGGTGGGGGATAAGAGAGAGAGGGAGATAGGGAAGGAGGAAGGTAGGGAGGGAGGGAGGGGAGGGAGGGAGGGAGAGGAGATGACTTGGGTTTTTCATTACTCTCGAAGATGTCCTACCTGACGTAACCTCACCCTACGCTCTAATTCTATCATGTTTCTCTCTCTTTTCTTCTTTTTTTACATTTCTCCTTTTCTTCTAAATCCTATTTGTCGAAAGCGTATTTTTCTATCATTATTTTTTTTCGTTTAGTCTCATTTGCTTATCTGACAGAGACAGAAAGACAAAAAAAAAAGCCAAAAAAAAAATAAATGAAGATAAGAACAAGAAAGGTAATAACGGAGAAGAAGAGCAACCGCAAGAAAGACGATAAGCAAATACAAACAGAATGTCCAGCGCGCATGCAGCCATAATGATTTCGTGCAGGCTCCCCGTCCGGCGCAAACATCCGCCGTTATCAGGGTGCGCATGGCGTGTTTCTTTTGTTTTTGTCGACATACCGAAAGGGCGCGGAATGCAGTGGCAAGATGGAGGACGCGCCGGGCTGTGTCTTGGTGGCGCGGCCTGGTGATGGCATGGAGATAATATGCTAGCTCTGTTGCTCTTTTTTTTTTTTGTAGGGTCTATTTTTAGTGTTTGTTTTCTGGACTGTTTTCCCTTTTTCTGTATTGTATCTCTATTTGTTTCTTGTTTTCTCCCTCGTTTATCCTTTTCTTCTTTTCTTTTACTCCTTGAATTCAGAGATTATTGTCAGTTTTTTCTTCTCGTATTCGAAGACATTTTCGCAGATTTTTTTTTTCTTTTTTTTTGCTACTAAATTCTTCAGCCACCCTCGTCCTTTCGACTCCTTATATCAGGGTTGTCTCGCTGTCATCATCATTCACGCTCTATGGGCCCTTCTGCCCCTCTTATCTAAGGGTTAACACTCCCTTAACCTCCTTATCCTCGAACGCGTCTCACGTCCCTTGTTTACGGCGTATTGTAGGATTACGTTCCTTAAATCCGACGCTTTATATCGAGGTTATCTTTATCCCGCGACGATTTACCTCCGCTAGGTTATCCCGTCTCGGATTTGGGATGTCGGTCTCTGCCCAGGGATTACTTCACCCCCGTCGTACATTTGTTCCATGCTAGGATTATTTCAGCGGCGTTTAATCCAAGGGTTATTATTATTGTTATTTTCATTTTTTATTTTTTTTAATCATTTTTTTTATTTTTTATTTTTCACGGCGTCGTCTCCCACTCCGCCTCGACGTCACACTCGAATGGCGCGGCGACGGTTGACATGATTTAGTGCATCGCCGTGAATCTCCGCTCGGTTGCAAGCTGTCTCGGCTGCGGGAATCACACACGCACACACGCACACACACACACAGTCAACACAAACACACTGTCACATGCACAAACACACTGTCACATGCACAAGCACATACTCGTATTTAAGGATATGTATGTAAATAAATATCTGTGTATCTGTTTAACTCTATCTCTATATCTTTATATCCATAAGTGTATATCTATATCTCTATTTTTTTTTGTATATGCATGTATACACATATCTATTAATCTCTCTCTCTCCCCGTCAATGTTTAGATATACATATATATCTAGATAGATATAGACAGACAGACAAACAGAACTTGGCTGGCTGATTGACTGACAGACTGACTGACTGACTGGCTGGTTGGCTGCGCTCCTGACAAATAGACAGACAGACAGACAGACAGACAGGGAACAGGAAAACAGTGAAAGAAAGGAAAGACGGAGAAAAGAGAGGAAAAGAGAAAAAAACAAACAAACAAAAGAACGAAAGGGCACGCACGCGCGCGCGCGAGAGAGAGAGAAAACGAGAGCGAGGACTAGAGAACGAGGTCGAGAAAGCGAGAGCAAAAGAGAAAGAGAAATAGAGCGAGAGAATAAGAGCCAAAAGAAAGAGAATAAGATAACGGGGCGAGGAAACGAGAGCAAGAGAGAGAGAGAGAGAGAGAGAGAGAGAGAGAGAGAGAGAGAGAGAGAGAGAGAGAGAGAGAGAGAGAGAGAGAGAGAGAGAGAGAGAGAGAGAGAGAACGAGAGCGACCGAGAGCGAGAGAGGAGCAAGAGAGAGGGCAAGAGAGAGGGCAAGAGAGGGCAAGAGAGAGGGCAAGAGAGAGGGCAAGAGAGAGGCAAGAGGAGAGAGAGAGAGCGAGACGAGAGAGAAGAGGAGAGAGAGAGAAGAGAGAGAGAGAGAGAGAGAGAGAGAGAGAGAGAGAGAGAGCAGAGAGAGAGAGAGAGAGAGAGAGAGAGAGAGAGGAGAGAGAGAGAGAGAGAGAGAGAGAGCGAGAGAGCGAGAGAGGGCAAGAGAGAGCGAGAGAGAGAGAATCACCAACGCAGATCACGTCTGGAACATCAAGGAATGGACTCCTATATCCACTCGCCTCACACGTGTCCGGTATCACGTTATTTTTTTATTATTATTGTTTTTTTATCCCTGTTTTTCCCTCTTTCTCTTGTATCCATTTAATATTAGGCAACTGTTGCGTCATGTACGGAGGAAAGAAGAAAGAAAGAAAGAAAACTCAAGTAAAAGAAGATAGATAGGAAGTGTTGGTGTGTAAATGTATGATAATGATAATGATGAGAGAGAGAGAGAGAGAGAGAGAGAGAGAGAGAGAGAGAGAGAGAGAGAGAGAGAGAGAGAGAGAGAGAGAGAGAGAGAGAGAGAGAGAGAGAGAAAGAGAGAGAGAGAGAGAGAGAGAGAGAGAGAGAAGGAAAAAAAAAAAAGAAAGAGAGAGAGAAATTGATTCTGTTTTTTTATTTTGTATCATCATTCCTTCCTCCCCCTCCTCCTCCTCCTAACCCCCAACGCCCTTCCTTCCCCCTGCCTCCTACCCCCATACCCTCCTACCCCCTCCCCCGCCACAGCACACACTGGAAAGTATATTACACGTTTAGTATGATGAATGTATCTGGCCGCGTGAGGATAACAATTAGCAAGGTTCTACCACAATTACGTACTCGCGATGGAGGAGGAAGAGGTGGAGGAGGAGAGGAGGAGGAGGAGGAGGAGGAGGAGGGAGGAGGAGGAGGAGGAGGAGGAGGAGAAGGAGAAGGAGAAGGAGAAGGAGAAGGAGAGGAGGAGGAGGAGGAAGGAGGAGGAGGAGGAGGAGGAGGAGGAGAGGGAGGAGGAGGAGGAGGAGAGGAGGGGAGGAGGAGGGAGGAGGAGGAGAGGAGGAGGAGGAGGAGGAGAAGAGGAGGAGAAGGAGGAGAAGGAGGAGGAAGGAGGAGGAGGAGAAGACGAAGAAGAGGAGGAGAAGGAGGAGAGGAGGAGAAGAGGAAGAGGATTACTACTACTATATTACTACTAATAATCAAAATAAT
>NW_020872958.1:934188-946688 GCF_003789085.1 Penaeus vannamei | reverse complement strand
AAGAGAAGGAGAGAGAGAGAGAGAGAGAGAGAGGAGAGAGAAGAGAGAGAGAGGAGAGAGGAGAGAGAGAGAGAGAGAGACAGAGAGAGAGAGAGAGAGGAGAGAAGAGAGAGAGAGAGAGAGAGAGAGAGAGAGAGAGAGAGAGAGAGAAAGAGAGATAGAGAAGAGAGAAGAGAGAGAAAGAAAAAACACACACAAGAAAATAAAAGAACCTCCAGCGCACATAGCCGAGACAGAGCTGACATGTTTACTGTGGCATTGATGTAAGCTCAGGTGTTAGTTTAATGTTGTAACCGATCCCCGGGACACACTGTTTTCACTGTTTAAATTCGTGTTTTGTGAAAGTTATTGTTTTAGGGGAATCGAAAGAGAAAGGGAAAGGTGTGTTAAAAGAAAGAGAATGAGAACGAAAACGAAATTAATGTTTTGTGATAAAATGAGGAAGAGAGAGGGGGAGAGGGAGAGGGATAGGGAGAGAAAGAGAGAGAGAGAGAGAGAGACAGACAAGGGAGTGTATATATTTATCTTTCTTTTGTATCTTTAGTGTCGTTGTGCGGTTTATATTTTATTTTCTGAATTTGTCCTTTGTGTCTCCTTCTGTTGTGTTTTTTTATACTTTTTTTTTTTTTTTTTTGGTGTCTCGTCTTTTATTTTCGTTTTACGAGCTTGCAGTTTGTCTTCCTCTCTCCTATCTCCGCCTCTTCATCACGCTCCCTCCACTTTCTTCACTTCCCTTTCTTTATCGATCTATTCCGTTCTTCCTCCCTTTTTCTATGTGTTGGGCCATCTATACACCCATTACCTTCTTGTAGCCCACTATCTTTTATTATCTCATTCTCCTGTCATCGCTAATCTTTCTCTCTCCTCTCTCCTTCTCCTCACTCACAACCAGCAAGTATCGTTTTATGATCCGGTGTGCTATTTGGACAAAAACGCACAATTATTAGGCCGTTTGTCAGCTACATTGATCATTGATCCAGAAGTAATAAGCATTCAAAAGGGAGTAATTGCTCATTAATAATTAATGACCCCAGGAACTAATTGATGCAGAAGACGAGACCTGGGATCTCGCGAGGGCGGCTATAACTCGTTTTCTTTCTTTTTTATTCCCGTTTTCTTTTTCTTTTTTTGTAGGGGGTACCTTTAGGGATGTACTTTTTTATATTTTGTTTTAATCTCGTGATTACCATAACTTTCCAATCCTCCCCCTTTTTTGTCCTTTTCCTTAAATCGCTATCGCAGGAGTTTTTAAGGCGGGGATTATAATAACAAGAAGAAAAATAAGTGAAAAAAGCCAAATAAACAGAGGGTGTTTTGACACCTGACAAGTCCTCTTATATCTGATAGTAGCACTGAGGAGAGGGAGTCAATAATTAAAGGTTAAGAATTAAGGAAGAAAGGAAAAAAAAAAACACAAATTTATCAATATGTCTATCTACCTAGCTAGTTAACTACCCCTCTCTCTCTATTTATCTATCTATCCATCCATCCATCCATCCGTCTATCCATCCATCCATCCATCCATCCATCCATCCATCATCCATCCATTTCCATTCCATCCATCCATCCATCCATCCATCCATCCATCCATCCATCCATCCATCCATCCATCCATCCATCCATCCATCCATCCATCCATCCATCCATCCATCCATCCATCCATCCATCCATCCATCCATCCACCCATCCATATACACATCCACATCCACACATAAAAGGGAGATGCAGAAGGAAAAGGTCCGTTGAATGTGATTGATTGGGGGGGGGGGGGTGGCAGCATACGCCATCTCGACACATGTTAGAGATGCCAGCGTGTGTGTGTGTGTGATGTGTGAGTTTTTAATGTGTATGTGCGTGTGTAAGTATGAGTATTATTTGTGTGTGTGTTTTGTGTGTATGTGTGTTTGTTGTGTGTGTGTGTGTGTGTGTGTGTGTGTGTGTGTGTGTGTGTGTGTGTGTGTGTGTGTGTGTGTGTGTGTGTGTGTGTGTGTGTGTGTGTGTTGTGTGTGTGTGTGTGTGTGTGTGTGTGTGTGTGTGTGTGTGTGTGTGTGTGTGTGTGTGTGTGTGTGTGTGTGTGTGTGTGTGTGTGTGTGTGTGTGTGGTGTGTATGTGTGTGGTGTGTGTGTGTGTGTGCGTTTGTGTGTGTGTGTGTGTATGTGCATTTAGATATTGATATACAAGTAAAATGTCACACACACACACATGAAGATGACTCCCCCCCCCCCCGAAAACGAGATGAAAACTCAAAATGAAAAAACCAGAATCTAGGTTTTCCTCCTTTCCCCCTCCCCCCTTCCCCCCACACACAACAGACGTCTTAAGAAGCAGAAGAGGAGGAGGAGGAAGAAGAGGAAGATGAGAAGGAGGAGAAGGAAGAGGAAGAGGTGAGAAGAGGAATAGGAAGAGGAGAGGAGGAGGAGAAGGAGGAGGAAGAGGAAGAAGAAAAGGAAGAGGAAGAGGAAGAAGAAAAAGAAGAAGAAGAAGAAGAAAGAAAGGAAGAAGAAGAGAGAAGAAAGAGAAGAGAAAGGAGGAGAAGAGAAGAAGAAGAACATGGGAATAATAATAATAATGATAATAATAATGATAAGAAGAAGAAGCAGGAGGAAGAGGAAGTGAAAGAAGATGGTGATGAACAGCAGGAAGAGGGAGAAGAGAAAGAGAACGAAAGAAGAAAGAAAAAAAAGACTATGACGTCCGAAGAATAAGAAGAATAAGCTTAAGAACAAAAAAAGAAGAGGAAGAGGAAGAAGAAGAAGAGGAAGAAGCAGAAAACACAAAAAGCCCGTGGAAAGAAAAGCGCTCAGCCGGCTCGTCGGAATGTCCCACATAACTGCGTGTTTCACATTCTTTCGTCCGGTATCTTGCAAGTCCGGAATCTTTCAGTCACTCATCATCTTGCTCCTTCCTTGCTCTCCTTTTTTTTTTTTATCTTTTTATCTTTTTTTCTTCTTTTTTTGGCGTGTGTGTTTATTCTATTTTATGGCTCTTCCAAAGTCCCGTTGAATTTGTTCGCGTGTTTTTTTTTCCAGATATTTTTTTCTTCTTCTTTAAATGTAGCTTAGGAGATACGAGGGAGAGGAAGAAGATTATGTAAATATACGAATGAGAAAGAGAAACTTGTAAGATCTGAATGTTAAAGAGGTGAGTAATACAGAGAGATATTTAAGAATATCTTTAATGCAGTCACCACTCGCTGAGAGAGAGAGAGAGAGAGAGAGAGAGAGAGAGAGAGAGAGAGAGAGAGAGAGAGAGAGAGAGAGAGAGAGAGAGAGAAGGAGAGAGAGAGAGAAAAGGAGAAAGGGAGAGAGAAAGAGAAGGAGAAAGAGAAAGGGAGAGTGAGAGAAAGAAAAAGAAAGAGAGTAAGAGAAAGAAATGAAATGAGAGAGAGAGAAAGAAAGAAAGAGAGAGAATTTTCATGGGTCAAGATTTCTACCTCATACCCCCCCCCTCCAGCCTCCTGGAAGGGGGGAGGAGGAGAGAAATGAAGACAATAATGGTAATGATATTAATGTGAAGACTAAGTATAGGGTAATCAGTGGTGAAAAATGAGCGAAGAAGGCAATTGAAGGGAACAGAGAATTAAAAGAAAATGAGCGAAGGGACACGGTAATAAATAATACCAGAAAATAAAATAGAAATAACAAAGGTGATAAAAATAAGGGAATCGACGAAAAAAAGAAGATACATTGAAAAAAAAAACAGGTTGAATAAAGTAACAGAGAGAGAGAGGAAGGGAGAATAAGCAGATAAAAGAAATAGTTGAATAAAGCAATAGAGAGATAAAGGAAGTGAAAAGAAACACTTGACACATTTGTTACTGGCTTTGGCATGTGGGTTTCTATCACGCGTGTTGCTAAGTAAGCCTAGTACAAGGGCTTCTTCGTGTGTGCGTGGGGTTGGCTTGGGAGTGAGGGGGGCGAGGGTGGGATGTCTGTGCCTGTTCTCCTTTCTCTCATTCTCTCTTTCTCTTTCTGTTTGTCTGTTGTCTGTCTGTCTGTCTCTCTCTCTCTCTCTCTTTCTCTCTCTCTCTCTTCTCTCACACACACACACACACACACACACACACACACACACACACACACACACCACACACACACACACACACCACACACACACACACACACACACACACATACACACAAACACACACAGATATATATAGATAGAGAGAGAGGGGAGAGAGGGAGGGAGAGAGAGAGAGAGAGAGAGAGAGAGAGAAGAGAGAGAGAGAGAGAGAGAGAGAGAGAGAGAGAGAGAGAGAGAGAGAGAGAGAGAGAGAGAGAGAGAGAGAGAGAGAGAGAGAGAGAGAAAGAGGGAAAGAAAGAGAAAGACAGAGAAAGAAAGAGAATAAAGACCAACAAAGAGAAAATAAGAAAACGTGTAAGAAGTTACCCGTCGCGAGTAACTCCCTCCTTGCATACTTCATCTTTGGGCGAAGCGACTGGCCCGGAGGCTGGGTTACTGGCAGACGGATCGCGCCAACATGGCCGACATTTATAGTCTGGTAATTGACATGTTCTCCTCTTCTTTTTCTATATTTTCATTCCGATTACACTGTGTGCTGCTGTACCTTTCTTATTTTTCCTTTTTTTGTGTGTTTTTCTTGTCTAGCTTTTTCCCCTTCTTTTCGTCGTCTTATTAGGGTTGATGTATTTAGTTAAAGGTAATTGCGGTAAATGAGATTTTCTTTTTGTCCTTGTTCTTTTTTTGTGCTTGTTAATTATTTTGAATTGTAAGCATCGACGTGAGAAGACAGTCTGCGTTTCGAGTGCATGTGATTGTGGCAATAAAGTCCATGAAAAAAAAACTCATTTTAGTAGTTCAAGAAACACTCGAGTTTCTTATAGTTAAATGAGAACTGCAGTTTATTGTAGTTGAAGGAATACTGAAGTGTATTGTAGTTGAAGGAATACTCAAGGTTATTTTAGCTGAAGAAATACTTGAGTTTATTATAGTTGTAGTATATTCTGAAATGGGAGGATTGTATGCGTAGTGAAAATAAAACGACTTGAGAAAAATAATAGTAATAATAATAATAATAATAATAATAATAATAATAATAATAATAATAATAATAATAATAATAATAATAATAATAATAATGATGATAATAAAACGACGGAACGCAAATAGAGTTGTTGAGAAAAGGGAAGGATAAGGTTGGTTGTGTGACCCTGAATTAGCCGTCCTCCGCCACGGCCAAGATCAGGGTCGCGTTGCGGTAAAATCGTGTGTAACTTGGGATGTTTATGACGATGGCAATGGAGATAATATCATTCACAACCTTTTTTCCCAAGTTTCTCTGTTATTGTTGTTTATATTATTGTTATCTTTATTGTTTTTATTATTGTTATCTTTATTGTTTTATTATTGTTATCTTTATTGGTTTGATATTGTTATCTTTATTGTTTTTGTTATTTTTATTCTCCTCTTCATTTTCATTATTGTCATCATCATTATGTTATCATTATTGTCATTGTTGTTTTGTCATTGTACTTCTACCATTACGAACACTGTCAGAGCGATGGTGATGACGATTGACCCTGTCATGTCATCAGCATCACAATCACCTCTTTCATGGGGCGAGGACCTCTTAATAACGCAGATACACATGCACGCACACGCACCCACGCACACGCAACGGGAGTGATCTCAGGCGTCCCTTTCCTTATCTGGGTGACAGGCGTGGGGATGAGACAGGCAGAGGTCCTAGGGAGAGGTCTCGCATGACTGGTGACTTCGATGCGACTTGAGGGAGTGAGCCTCGTGCGCGCGCCGAGGGGTTGTGTGCGTCCTCGGGCTCGTCTTGCGTTCGTTGGCTCGCTTCTCGGTCTCTTTCGGTGGGTTCTGAGTGGTTTGGGCGTTTGGTTCTCTGTCTTTCTGTCTCTCTGTCTGTCTGTTTGTCTGCCTTTCTATCTCTCTGTCTGTCTCTCTCGCTCTCCTCCCTCCTCCCTCCGTCCGTCCGTCCCTCTCCCTCCCTTCCTCCCTCCCTCCCTTTATTCCTTCCTCTTTCCCTCTTACCCTCCCTCCCTCCCGTCATCTTCATCTCCCTCCTCGCAGCATCGACAAACAAACAAACAAACAGCAAACCATCTTCGCCTCCCCCCCCCCCCCCCGGCGCTTATGATTCATTCTTTCGCCACTGAGAGAGAAGGAAGGAAAGAAATGAGAACATGGAGGGAGAGAATGAGGGAGTAGGGAAATATTAGGTAAAGAGGGAAGTGGAAAAAATGGATGAAGATGAGTAAGATATGTGATGATGAAAGAGGATGTAAAGAGAGAGAGAGAGAGAGAGAGAGAGAGAGAGAGAGAGAGAGAGAGAGAGAGAGAGAGAGAGAGAGAGAGAGAGAGAGAGAGAGAGAGAGAGAGAGAAGAGAGAGAGAGAGAGAGAAGAGAGAGAGAGAGAGAGAGAGAGAGAGAGAGAGAGAGAGAGAGAGAGAGAGAGAGAGAGAGAGAGAGAGAGAGAGAGAGAGAGAGAGAGAGAGAGAGATAAGAAAGAAAGAAAGAAAGAGAGAAGAGAAGAAGAAAGAAAGTAAAAGAAAGAAAAGAAAGAAAAGAAAAAAAAAGAAAGAAAAAAGAGAAATGAAAGAAAATATGAAGACAGAAGCAAATGAAAAGAATGAGAGAGAAAAAATAATGAGAAAATAAGCAAATGAAAAGAAAGCCAAAAGCCACCAACTCCTTTAATAAAGTTTAGAAAGTTTGAGAAAATTGAAGCGCCACATACTGGGTAATGGTCAAGAAGCCTTTGCGTGGGTTGGGACTCGTCAAGACCAGAAAAATAATATATAAAAGAAAAGAAAGATTTTTTTTTATTATTATTATTATTTTTTTTTTGGGGGGGGGTGGTCGTCTTCTTTCTGGGTGTTTTTTGTCTCTTTGTGTATTTGTTTGTTTGTTTGTTTTTATGTTTCTCTCTCTCTCTCTCTCTCTCTCTCTTAGTGTGTGTCTCGTTTTCTAATAGTGTCTCTCTCTCTCTTTCCTTCTTTCTCTCCTCTTTCTTCTTCTTTACTGTCTTCCTCATTCCTTCCTTTCCTCTCTTGGTCCCTCTTCCCCTTCTCCCCTCAACCACCCTCCCTCCTTCCCCCTCCCTCCCTTCTTCCCCCCCACCTCCCCTCTACCCTCTCCCCTCCCTCCCTCAACCTCCCACCTCCCCCCTCCCCATCATTCCTCTCTCCTACCCCCACCCCCACCCCATCGCAACACACCGCATCAGCAATACAAACAACACTCCAGATGCCCCAAATAAGTGTGTCTCTACACCCCGGCATACCATTGGGAACTGAACCCTATTTTCCGCGCTGTTTGTTTGTCTGTCTGTCTGACTGTTGTTTTTTCTCTCTCTACAATTTAAGGTTTTAGGATTATAATAACATGGAGGGTGTAAGCATGAGGAACAGTATGATTACTGGTATGATTGTTGATTTTTTTTGTTTCTGTTGTCATCATCATCATCATCATCATCATCATCATCATCATCATCATCATCATCATCATCATCATCATTACTAGCACTGCCTTAGCTCCTTTGTTCCTATGTATCCCACCATTCTGATTTAAAAACTACATAGCAGTTATCATCGTAGGTTGCTGACCTATTTGAACAGAGATACGCCATTTAACATGAAGCAACTACTGGCCGGTGACATGAAATACCTGATAGCTATTATCTCCCAGTCAGCCAATCCCGCGCAGGCTAAGATACTTCTTTGGTCGTAGTCTAACAATCACAGAAAGGATAACATACCTGGCTGCTCGCGGTCAACCAATCACATGCAAGATAGGATAGTCCTTAACTTGCATTCCACCAATCACACGCAATATAAGATACCCCGTAGCTCCATAATCAACCAATCACAGAGCAGGAACCATGACCAGTAGCGGACTGTGATATGAAGGGAAAATACGAGCCTAGATTATTAAAAGATTGCACGTTATCTTGGTTTAGTAGGATTCATTAGACCTCTTTAGCGGTTATCTTGGTGTTATCACTTAACCTGATGTGGGAGGGGGTTAAGGGAGACTGTGGCATTTGCGGTGAAAGGTATTTTATTAGTATTCGAGGAGAGAACTTTTCTCTGGATTAGTTTCCGGGTTTCTCTCTCTCTCTCTCTCTCACCCTTTCTGTCTCTTTTTTCTTTCCGTCTGTCTCTCTGTCTCTTCCTTTCCTTCCTCTCTTGTCTTTTCTTCTGCCTTCGTTTGTTTTTCCTTTTCTTATCTTCTCTTTTCAACTTTTCTCTTCTCTCCTCCTTTCCCCTTTCCCTCCTTCCTCAGTCTTCTCCATTTTTTTCTCTATTCAGTTATCTCCCCTTCCCCTTCCCTGTCCTCTCCCCTCCGCTCCTCCCCTCCCTTCCCCTTCCCTTCCTTTTCTTCTCCTCTCCTCACTTCTCCCCACTTTTCTTTTCTCTTTTCTCCCCTCCTCTCCCTCGTCTCAAACCCGTGCCTACATTCGTCTGCTCACGACATCACCATCTCGTAGTAATTCTGATAATCCCATCCCATTAATAAGCTAATAAGATGATATCTCCTTTAATTGGTCTTCTGTATAATGTTGCAGTTTATGTGTCAGTTGGAAAGCTTGTTTGTGTGACAGACGAACGGACAGATTGCGATACTGGCATAACGAGAACCAGCTTAGGGAATCAGCAGGGTTGCGGGCGTGTGGTTTCTCCTCCCCCTCTCTCTCTCTGTCTCTCTGTCTCTGCCTCTGTCTCTCTCTCTCTCCTCTCTTGTTAGTATGTTTTTAAGTGTCCTTTACTTCGGTGTATTTCGTGATTTGATTGCAGCTGTGGGTTTTTTAATGTTTTATTTATTTGCGGTTTCTTTTTTTGTTTTGCCTTTTTCTTTTCTTCACTCTTCTCGATTTCCTGTTTTGTGCTTTTCCCCTCTTGTTCGTTCTTTGAATGCAGAGCTCGCGACCGTAGCAGGGGAGGGGGAGGAAGGGAGGTATAAGGGATAGAGGAAGGGGAAGGAATAAGTGAACGGATTCTCGCCGTCTAAGGATTTTGTTTCCATCCTCTTGCTGTCTCGACTTTCGTATTTTGTCTTGGTTTTCTCTCCTTTGGGATGACTTCGTTTTTTTTATGTTGTGTTGGTCCTTAACGGGCTCTCGACGAACAGGACTGCGTCGGCTGATGGTCTGACCTCTGACCTCCGTTCTGCTCCCTTAAGTTGCGTGGAGTGTGACCTCGTCTTGTCTGGGAGCGTCTATTTGCTCTTTGCCAAGTGTTGGTCGTGTAAACATGGGGATGAAAGTATGACGTGTTAGAATGCCTTTTCCATATCAAGAACATGATGCTAGCTTTCACGCCCCTCGCCTCAGTTTTCTTTTTTTTCGTGTAAACATCGCAGTGCTCTTAGCCTCGTTCGCCATATATAACTATGTAAGTTCTATTTGAAATCAGTGTTCTTATTTCCTTCTCTCTCTCTTCCACAGGCGGAGTTGTCCCTGCAGGGCGATGACTTCACGCGTCAAATCTGGCACATGTACGCTACCTTCGAAGAATTCATAGATCACCAGCAGACGTCGGGAGAAGGCAGCCCCGCCTCGCGCCCTTCCCCCACAGGCACCTCCGGGAACGAGGCGCCGCCCCCGCCTGCGCCACCCGGGGGGTTGGGCGCCCACAGCCCGCGGGATGTGGTGACCAGCCTGGGCTCCGTCTCCAGCCACGCTTCCGCCTCCTCCCCCAGTCGCGACGTCGCTGCTTCAATCCCCACCAGCCGCGCCCACATGGCCGAGGTGGCTCTCCCCCAGGGCGCGATGCCCTCCGCCTCCCACGGGGCGGGCTCGCACTCGCCCCTCACGGCGCGCGACGACCTGGCGCTGGCCTCGCCCCGCCGCCGCCGCCGTCCGCGTCGCCTGAGACGGTCGGTGGACAACCCGCTGCTTGACACCATCAGTGCCATTGGCGACCCGGACAGCGACGAGGGGGACCTGCTGCCCCCTGCGCCGCCCCCGTCGGCGTCCTCGTGCTGGGGGCCGCGCCTCCACCCGGACGCCGACGTGGTGGGCTACGCAGGCAGCAACAGCGTCGACAGCGGCTACAAGAGTGCGTGTCCCACTCCGGAGCTCCCCGACCCCTCGGCCTACTTGGACCACCGCCTAGAGAAGCGCGGCTCCCTGGCCTCCCTGGCCTCCACCGGCTCCTCCTCGGGCAGCGGCGGCGCCTCCAAGCCCCGCATCGCCATGGGGACGCGCGTCATGTCCCGCGTCCCTCGGTCCCCGAGCTCAGGGGGCAACGCCCCCTCGCCGGGCCTGCCTCGAAGACCCGGCTCGGACGGATCCTACTACGACCTGGACCAGTTAGCAGGGATCCGGGGGGGCATCCTGGGGTCGCCGCCCCCGCACGCCACCCCTGCTGAAGTCAGAAATCCAGGGTTTACCCGCTACTCACCCAGGGGATCCCCCGCTCCCCAGCGCAATGCGTCCCCCGGAGGAGCCACCCCTCGGGACACGCACGTGTCTCGTCGGGCCGCCTCGCCCGCCTCTCCCGAGCGGCGGCCCGAAGCGCGTCGACAGGATCGCGGTGCTCGCCGGGCACCAGGGGGCGGCGAGCCCCCGGCGGCCTCCGCGCCGGCTCGCCCCTCCTGGCGTCCACGGGGTCGCTTCCACGGGCGGCGTCTCCGGGGCGGCGGCCGCGCGCCCCCTCGCCCGCCGCCAGGGAGGAGTCGCGCCCCCCGACCTCATGGTCCAGACACTCCTCCCCGGGCGTGGCGCCGCCCTCGCGCTCCCTTCGGCCCCGTCGCCCATCGTGGGTGTGCACGACGACACAGACCTCGCGCTGCTGGAGCGGGAGATCGACGCGCTGCTGTACGGGGGTCGGGCGGGGCGCTGCGACCCCCTCGCCCCGAACCCTGCACCGGACTACTATGACCTGGACTCGGAGTTCGCGGCCTGCACTTGCCCCGCCTTCAGCAGACCTGCACCCTCAGGTACGTGTCTACGCGTTCGCGCGCGCGCGTTTATTTTATTTCTACATGAATATTTTCATACGCTTAGGTGTGTTTGTACGTTTGAGATTTCATATTTGGTGTTTTATGTGTCTAAACCTCTGTACATGGATATCTTAGTACTTTCATTTGGTTATCAGTCGCGTGTGTGTGAGCCTTTGTGTTTGTGTGTGCCTATATGTATGTACGCGCGCGTGTGTGGACAGCTGTGTGGGCGCGCTTGTTCCTGGCCGAAGACAAGCATATCTCCGCTACACGGATATGTTCATTATGCTTATCTTATCAATTCCCCTTTTTAGCCCATCCTTCCCCCCCCCCCCCCCAACACCGAGTCGCCGGAAAGGTCTTTGTTCCAATTAGAGAAAGTGGGATTAAGTAATATTTAGGGGCCTCTTGTCGCCGGCGATTTGGCGATAATTCTTACAAGCTGCCCCGCGACCCGGCTTGTTCCGCCTCTTGTTTTGGGCTCCTTATTGTGTGTGTGTGTGTGTGTGTGTGTGTGTGTGTGTGTGTGTGTGTGTGTATGTGTGTGTGTGTCTATGTGTGCATATATATGTATGTTTATAGTTGTACATTTTATGTTTCTCACTATGTGGGTCTGCCTGTATGTATGCACATGTACACAACATATATATTAAGAGAGAAAACGGAAGAGAAAAAGACTGAAGAGAATGAATTCAGCAGATAGAGGCCCTATATCGCGAATGCACTTTAATATTTATCCATCTATCAAACAGCACGCCAGTATTTCCCTCTCGGTAGTGGTGATAGTGATGACGGCGATGATGACGTAATACGGCCAAACTTGCCCACGGACAGCTATTGTAGGAATGACCTCACTTCTTACAACCCCCCCCCACCACCCCCCCGTTCATATCTGCCGTTAGTATCACCCATATCTTCCCTTTCATATCTTCTTTACCCACGTCAATCATTTTTTCTTCCCCCCGTTCCATGTCTTTTACGCCCTCTCCTCCTTCCTCCCTCCCTCCCTCATCTACCTCATCTCCCTCCCTCCCTCCCTCCTCCCTCCCTCCCTCCCTCCCTCCCTCCCTCCCTCCCTCCCTCCCTCCCCTCCATCCCGTTTATGCCAACCTCCCCCTCCTCCCTCCCCCCACCCTGCCCCCGCTACGCACCGCATTCCAGGGCTGGCTCACAAAAAGAATATGGCGACCGTCTGGGGTGGGTTGCCGGAGGCTCTTAATCTACCTAAAGTTATTACGCCTCCTGTTTTTATCGGCTTCTTCCTCTCCTCTCCTCTTCTCTCTCTCTCTCTCTCTCTCTCTCTCTCTCTCTCTCTCTCTCTCTCTCTCTCTCTCTCTCTCTCTCTCTCTCTCTCTCTCTCTCTCTCTCTCTCTCTCTCTCTCTCTCTTCTCTCCTCTCTCTCAGTTTCTCTGTCTGTCTCTCTTTCTCCCTCCCTGTTTCTTTCACTCTCTCTCTCTCCCTGTTTCTCTGTCTACCTATTTGGTTGTATCTGTCTGTCTGTTTGCCTGTCTTTTTTCTCTATGTTTCTCTCTCTCTTTCCCTCCCCTTCCTTTCCCTCCCATCCC
>NW_020872958.1:911688-929188 GCF_003789085.1 Penaeus vannamei | reverse complement strand
GGCTCTCTCGCTGTCTCTGTCTCTGGCCTCCTCGTCTGTCTGTTTCTGTCTCTGGCTCCTCCTCTGTCTGTTTCTGTTTCTGTCTCTGGCTCCTCCTTGTCTGTTTTCTGTTTCTGTCTCTGCTCCCTCCTCTGTCTGTTTCTGTGTTCTGTCTCTAATCTCCTCCTCTGTCTGTTTCTGTTTCTGTCTCTATCCTCGTCTGCTGTTTCTGTTTCTCTCTCTGCTCTTCGTCTGTCTCTGTTTCTGTTTCTGTCTCTGGCTCCTCGTCTGTCTGTTTCTATTTCTGTCTCTGGCTCCCCCTGTCAGTCTGTTTGCCTGTCTCTGTCTCTATCTCTGTTTTCTGTTTCTGACTGTCAGTTCATATTTTTGTCTAAATTTATGTCTCTGTATCCGTTTCTGTCGTCTGTCTGTCTCTATGTCTCAATTTCTTTTTTGTCTGTTTGTCTCTCTCTCTATCTATCTATTTATCTCGCCCCCCCCCTTTCTCTCTCTCTCTGTCTCTCTCTCTCTCTCTCTCTCTCTCTCTCTCTCTCTCTCTCTCTCTCTCTCTCTCTCTCTCTCTCTCTCTCTCTCTCTCTCTCTCTCTCTCTTTCTCTCTCTCTTCCCCAACCCGTCCAAGAGAGTCGCAGAATCGAAGGAATTTACATAAATATCATTCTCAACCTCCAGCTTTTTCCTCTCCTCCTGCTGGCGGTCTTCCTTCCTCCTGTTCTTGTTCTTGACCTGTTCCTCTCCATCTGCCGTTCACTGTAGTCGTCGTTCTTCTTGTTCCTTTGCTCCTCCTCCATTCACATCTTTCTCCTCCTTATCTACCTCGGGCCTCTTTCTCCTCCTCTTTTTTACCCCCCCTCCTCTCCTCTTTCTTCTCTTCCTTTTCTTCTCTTTTCCTCCTCTTCTCCTTTCCTTCTTCTCTCTTCTTCTTCTCCTCCCTCTCCTCCTCTTCCTCCTCCTCCTCCTCTCCTCCTCCTCCTCCTCCTCCTCCCCTCCTCCTCCTCTCCTTTCCTGCCTCTCCTCCTCCTCCCCGCCCACACCCTCCGCCCTCGTGGCCGGTGTGCTATCGTAAAACTTGCCCTCCGTCTGGCCATTCACGCCCACCCTCTGCCAGCCATAAAACCTCTCGCTGCCCGCCCGCCGCCCGTCAGCGCTGGGGAGGAGGGTGTCTCTGATAACTTCTTGGCCCCTTTGGGTGTTTCTCTGTCTGTCTGTCTGTCTGTCTGTATGAATTGGGCTTATCAGTGTGTCTGTGTATCGTTTGTCTCTGTCACTGTCTAGCAATGTCTGCTTCTATCTTTTTTTTTTTCTCAATTTTCTCTCTCTCTCATCTCTCGTCTCTCTCTCTCTCTCTCCTCTCTCTCTCTTCGCTCTCTCTTCTCTCTCTCTCTCTCTCTCTCTCTCTCTCTCTCTCTCTCTCTCTCTTCTCTCTCTCCTCTCTCTCTCTCTCTCTCTCCTCTCTCTTCTCTCTCTTCTCTCTCTCTCTCTCTCTCTCTCTCTCTCTCTCTCTCTCTCTCTCTCTCTCTCTCTCTGTCTGTCTGTCTGTCTCCTCTCCCTTCCTTCCCCTGCCTCCCTCCCTCCCTCCTTCCTTCCTTCCCTCCCTCCCTCCCTCCCTCCTCCCTCCCTCCCTCCCTCCCTCCTCCTCCCTCTCTCTCTGCTTGGGAAACCGCATTTGAATGGGTACACCTGTGTACAGAAGCGTGGGACTAATGCCTGTTTTCCTTGGGTGGGGGTGGGGTGGGGTGGGGGGTAGGGGAATATGACGACTTAATTACAGGATGAATGTATACAGTATGTGAATAAATAAAATAAATGAATATATGTGTATATATGTATAAGTGTGTGTGTGTTGAGATTATGTATATATGTTGTATTATTTATATATATATATATATTTATATTTATAACAAATGCATATTTACACACACACACCACACACACACACACACACATCACACACACACACTCACACACAACACACACACACACCACACACACACACACACACACACACAAACACCACCACACACAACACACACACCACACACACACACACACACACTCACACACTCACCACACGCTCACACACTCCTCCCCACATACACACACACAGTATCTACAAACATGTGTTTCTCACGAGACACTTGCAGGCCGCCCACGCCCACCACGCAATCCTCCGGACGCGATGTCATGGCGCCCACAAGATCAACCGCGAGAGGTGCTGTTAATGATACACTTTATATGTAAGCAAATTGGTCTCTAATTATGCTGACGCTTCCCAGACTGGTTCCACGCCGCCCACGCTGCTCCCACGCCCTCGATGCTACCCTTCCCCCCTTCGCTCCGCCCATGGTGCCCTACTCACCCCATCGTCTCCCATGGCGTTCATGGTGTCAATCTCTGTCTGCTTCGGAGTAATTTATTCTGTTTACTTAAGTTATCCCTTCCATAGCGTCGTTCGCAAAGAAAACGGAAGCATATCGCTGGTGTTATTTTTTCTGTCATTCGATTAAACGGTGACAATACGAAATTGGTCTTGCATCCCTTTCATTTATGTATTCACATGTTTTGTTATTCATTTTTTTCTGTTATCGCATTTAGGATATTTGGTTTTCGTTTATAATTGGAGGAGATTTCAACGCCCGCGGAGGTACCAATCTTAATGGAATATTGATAATGATTTTAAGAACCATAAGATTTTGATGATTATGATGGTAACGATAATGATATTGATCGTTAAAATGGTATTGATGAATACAAAAAACAACATTAATTCAATAAGAATAATGATAAGTTGATAACCATGATAGCACGAGAAGATGATATATATATTTAATAAAAATATGATGATATAGATATAGATATTGATAATTGCAACAAAGGAATAACGAGAGGCGGAAAGAGAGTGTGAGCGAGAGAGGGAGAGAAAAGGAGAAAGAGAGCGCAGGAGAAACAGAGAGAGAGTTTAGAAGAGGAGATAGAGTAGGAGAGAGAGAGAGGGACAAGAGAGTAGATGAGAGGGGCAGCAGATACACAGAGAAAGGGCAGGAGAGGCAGAGAGAGAGGGTAGGGAAGACAGGGAGAGTAAGAAAGAGAGAGAGGGCAATAGAGACACAGAGAAAGGGCAGGAGAGAGAGGGAGGTAAAAAGTGAGAGGGCGTGACGAGAGCGAGAGAGAGCGAGAGAGCGACGAGGGCCGAGAGAGCGAGAGATAGCGAGAGAGAGAGCGAGAGAGAGACGCGTGAGATGGAGCCGAGGGCTGCACCGAGAGAGGGTTCCCAGCCTGAAGGCGCGATGAAGAGAGCGAGAGAGGGCTGGAGGAGAGCGAGCAGAGGAGCCGAGAGAGAGAGCGAGAGAGAGACGCGGAGAGAAGGGAAGCGACGAGAGGAGAGCGGAGAGAGAGAGAGAGACGAGAGAGAGAGAGAGAGACGAGAAGAGAGAGAAGAGATGAGCGAGAGAGAGAGAGAGAGAGAGAGGGAGAGAGAGAGAGAGAGAGAGACGAGAGAGAGAGAGAGAGAGAGAGATGAGACAGAGAGGACAGAGAGAGAGAGGGGGAGATAGAGAGAGCGAGAACAGAACAAAGAGAGCAGACGAAAAGAAAGAGATAGAGACTGCGAGAGAAAGACAGAGAGAGAGAGAGGAGAGAGGAGGAGAAGAGAGAGAGAGAGACAGAGAGAGGACAGAGAAGCGAGAAAGAGACAGAGAGAGCGAGAAAGAAAGAGAGAAAAGAGAGAGAGAGAGAGAGAAGAGAGAGAGAGAGAGAGACGAGAGAGAGAGAGAGAGAGAAGAGAGAGAAGAGAGAGAGAGAGAGAGAGAGAGAGAGAGAGAGACAGACAGAGAAGACAGAGAGAGAGACAGAGAGAGCAGAGGAAAGGAAAAGAGATAGAGAGAGTGAGAAAGAAAGAGACAGACAGAGAGAGAGAGAGAGGGAGGAGGAGGGAGGGAGGGAGGGAGGGAGGGAGGGAGGAGAGAGGGAGGGAGGGAGGGAGGGGAGGGAGGGAGGGGAGAGGAGAAGAGAGAGAGAGAGAGAGAGAGAGAGAGAGAGAGAGAGAGAGAGAGAGAGAGAGAGAGAGAGAGAGAGAAGAGAGAGAGAGAAGAGTGAGAGAGATGAGATAAGATATACATGTAAATAGTGTTGTGGGCGGACCGTAAGTCAAGTGGTAGCCATGTTATTAGCCTTGGCTTACCTGCTTCAGGCCTCCCACCCGCTCTCGAAGACCCTGCTACTTTCTGCTACTGATCTGCTCGCTCCTGCTCACTGCTCCTGATGTTTTGGGCTGGGCGGGGGGGGGGGGGTGTTCATAGGGGCTTTTTGCTTTTCTTTGTGTTCGTTTGTTATTTTGTGTTTCTCTGTTCCTTTCATTCTTCATGCTCTCACTTTTTTTTTTCTTTACATCTACTTTCTTTCTCTCTCTCTCTCTCTCCCTCACTCTCTCTCTCTCTCTTTCTCTCTCCCCTCTCTCCCTCCCTCCCTCTCTCCCTCTCTCTCTCTCTCTCTCTCTCTCTCTCTCTCTCTCTCTCTCTCTCTCTCTCTCTCTCTCTCTCTCTCTCTCTCTCTCTCTCTCTCTCTCTCTCTCTCTTCTCTCTCTCTCTCTCTCTCTCTCTCTCTCTTCTCTCTCTCTCTCTTCTCTCTCTCTCTCTCTCTCTCTCTCTCTCTCTCTCTCTCTCTCTCTCTCTCTCTCTCTCTCTCTCTCTCTCTCTCTCTCTCTCTCCTCTCTCTCTCTCTCTCTCTCTCTCTCTCTCTCTCTCTCTCTCTCTCTCTCTCTCTCTCTCTCTCTCTCTCTCTCTCTCTCTCTCTCTAGGGTTGGTCAATGTTACACAGACACAGGTTAGAAGGGATAGATGTGGGTACAGGGGCGGAGGGAGGGGAGGGGAGGGCGGAAGGAGGGGGAGGGGGAGGGGCGAGGGGCACAAAGAACTTGTTGTTATATTTCTGACCTGTTCATCGTGAGTTTTTCCTGTGGTGATGACCTAGTCCTCAGGATTTCTAAAAGTATGGTGCCATATGCTTTGTTGACCGACCGGTATAGTGACGCGATTCCTATACCTTTGTCCAAGAAGGAATATACCTTAATGATTCCCGTTTTGGTGACGTAGTGCACTGGGGCTTTCGAAACTCCTGATCTATGGTGTCTTCTCTCACCCCATCCCGTAACCTCGTCAGTATAGTGAGCTGGAGGTGCCCAGGCACTTTCGCCAGTATGGTGACCGGTGTTCGCGTTCGAATCTCTGTTCCCTAGGTCATGGTGTTTTGCACATCGCCCCGTCAGTATAGTGAGGCGAAGGCGCGCCACCGCTTTCGCCAGTATGGTGACCGATGCTCCGTGGGCCATGGTGTTGCACGTCGCCCCGTCACCTCGCCTGTACAGTGAGCTGAAGGCGCCCCACCACTTTCGCCAGTGTGGTGACCGGTGCTTCGTGCTCCCCGAGTGTAACATAATAACCGGAGCCCCTTGTAACCCAGTCAACCTCACGTGACTTATTAAGGGGCAGATGATTGTTTACAACACCAGCTGTCGGCCGCTCCGGGCTCTGAATGTCGTCCTCAACTCGAACCCAGTCCCTGTGCTCATCTTCTCTTCCTTTCTTCTTGCTCCATCCTCCCCACTACCCGTTTTTTAAATTTCATTCTAGATCTCCCTTCTTCATTATCACGTGTGTTCTTTATCGCTTTCGCTCCATTTCTTACGATCTGGTTCTCATCCAAATTCATATGTTTACACCCACTTTTTTATCCCACTACCTGTGTTCCCCTCTCTTTTTATTCTTCCCATTACTTGTGTTCTCACACCGTCACTACCTGCGCTGTCTTCGCCCTGCGTTGCTCCCTCATCTCCCCAAGCTTGGAAATGTGCGAACAAAGAGAGGAAGAAAGTGGGGCAATATATGGCAAAAAAAGACGAAGAAAATATACCTGTATGAATAGATAAGTAGATGAATAGATAAATAAGTAGTTATATATATATATATATATATATATATATATATATATATATATATATATATATATATATATATATAATATAATATAGTATGTATGTATGTATGTATGTATGTATGTGTGTGTGTGTATATATTATACACATATACATGCATATATATTGTGTGTGTGTGTTATATATTTATATATATATATATATATATATAATACATATATATATATATATATATATATATATATATATATATAATATATATATGTTGTATGTTATATATGTGTGTGTGTGTATGAATCGTAAAGTTTACAATTCTAATGCTAATACAAAGTTATCCTACCATGAATTATGCGAGCTGCTGATTCATTCTGAATGCATATTTAATTTGCTTTTTACAACTCATCGTTTGAGGCGTAATTCAGATATAAATTCCATCCAAGTGTCAGGCGCAAGATACACTGTAATTAGAATCACGCCCAAGTTAGGCTGTGAGGCTTACGGGCGTGAAAGCAGTGACTGGGTCGACTGTGCTCCTTTTTGCTTTGACACACACGCACACGCACGCACAGAGACACGCATACACGCACACGCACACGCATACGCACACGCACACGCACACACACACGCACACGCACACACGCACACGCACACGCACACGGCACACGCACACACACACACACACACACACACACACACATACACATACACATACACCACACACTTACACACACACACTTACACACACACTTACACACACACACACTTACACACACACACACAACCAGACAGCCCTAAGGTGAAGGGCGATTAATTAGAGTTAAAACAAAGCTTTTGGGTCCCTTTTACCCACCTCGCCCTCCCTCCCCTCCTCCCCCCTTCCTCGTCGTCTCATCCAATCCATGCGCTAAACCACAGAGATCCCGCAGAAATATTCGTCTGTGGCAAGCAGGTAGGTAGGATAGGTAGGTAGGTAGGTATGTATGTATGTATGTAATGTAGGTAGGTAGGTAGGTAGGGGGTGGTGGGTTGGGTAGGTAGGTAGGTAGGTAGGTAGGTAGGTAGGTAGGAGGTAGGATAGGTGGGTAGGTAGGTAGGAGTAGGGTAGGGTAGGTAGGTAGGTAGGTGGGGTAGGCTGGGGAGGGGTGGGTGGATAGGTGGGAAGGGTAGGGGTGGTTGGGTAGGTAGGTAGGCAGGTAGTGCGTAGGTCGCGAGTAGGTGGTTTGGTGGGTGGGTGGGTTAGGTAGGTAAGGTGGTAGTAGGTAGGTAGGTGGGTGGGTAGGTGGGTGGGTAGGTAGGTGGGGTTAGGTAGTGGTGGTAGGGAGTAATGATAATAGATGGATACAGATAGGGATAGATAGCTAGATAACAAGTTTAGATAGATGATTAGAGAGAGAGAGAGAGAGAGAGAGAGAGAGAGAGAGAGAGAGAGAGAGAGAGAGAGAAGAGAGAGAGAGAGAGAGAGAGAGAAGAGAGAGAGAAGATAGGCAGAGAGAGAAGAGAAGGAGAGAAGGAGAGAAGAGAGAGAGAGAGAGAGAGAGAGAGAGAAGAGAGAGAGAGAGGAGAGATAGAGAGAGAGAGAGAGAGAGAGAGAAGAGGAGAGTACCACACACACACACACACACACACTTACATCACACCACCACCACACACTTACAACACACACACACTTACACACACACACAACAACCAGACAGCCCTAAGGTGAAGGGCGATAATTAGAGTAAAACAAAGCTTTTGGGTCCTCTTTTTACCCACCTCGCCCTCTCCCCTCCCCCCCCTTCTCGCCGTCTCACCATCCATGCGCTAAACCACAGAGATCCCTGCAGAAAATTCTCGTCTGTGGCAGGCAGGTAGGTAGGTAGGTGGGTAGGTAGGTAGGTAGTAGGTAGGTAGGTAGTAGGTAGGTGGGTGGGTGGTGGGTGGGTGGGTGGGTAGGTAGGTAGGTAGGTAGGTAGGTAGGTAGGTGGGTGGTGGGTGGAGGTAGGTGGGTGGTTGGGTGGTAGGTAGGTGGTTGGGTAGGTAGGTAGGTGGTGGGTAGGTAGGTGGGTGGGTAGGGAGGTATAGATGAATAGAATGGATACAGATAGGGAATAGAAGCTAAGATAACAAGGTAGATAGATTGATTAGAGATGAGAAAGAGAGAGAGAGAGAGAGAGAGAGAGAGAGAAAGAAAGAAAGAAAGAAAGAAAAAGAAAGAGAGAGAGAGAGAGAGAGAGAGAGAGAGAGAGAGAGAGAGAGAGAGAGGAAGAGAGAGAGAGAGAGAAGAGAGAGAGATTGAGAGATAGACAGAGAGAGAGAGAGAGATAGAGAGAGAGGAGAGAGAGAGAGAGAGAGAGAGAGAGAGAGAGAGAGAGAGAGAGAGAGAGAGAGAGAGAGAGACTACCATTCCTACCCCCCCCTCCTACCTCCCCACCCCACGGACCCCCTCCGAGATGATATCCTTGTGATGAGCGATTCAGTGACAGTCGAGTCCCCGGGGTAGGAGAGGGGGGGGGGAGGGGGTGGAGCTAATCAGGGGGTGGAGGTGGGTGGAGCTCTGTTCTGGGGCTGGAGGGGTGGAGAGGGGTGGGGCTCTGTCTGAAAGTGGGGTGCAGCTCTATTAATAGGGGGAAATGGGGTGGAACTCTATATAGAGTGGGGGTGGGAAAGTAAAGCTCTATACAGAGTCAAGGTGAGAAAATGAGCTTTATACTGAGTAAGTGTGAGGAAATGAGCTCTATAAGAGTGGGGGTAGGGAAAAAAGCTCTTTACAGAGGTAGATAGGGAAGTGAAGCTCCATAAAGAATACAGGAGGAGGGGAGGAGGGTTGTGTGTGTGTGTGTGTGTGTGTGTGTGTGTGTGTGTGTGTGTGTGTGTGTTTGTGTGTGTGTGTGTGTGTGTGTGTGTATGTATGTATTATGTATTTATGTATATATGTATGCATGTATGTATGTATGTGCAGTGTCCAGGCCAGGCCAATCCTGCGTCTATCGTACACTATCATTCAAGGAAATCTGAGAGAGCCAGGATGCATGTGTTATCCGTAATGGCGGGGAGATGAGGATGCCGGGATGTCTTCTCCGCCGCGGGATGCTGAGGGGAGGACGGGGCGGGGGGGAGGGGAGGGGGGTGCTTGCTCTTCGACCCTGCGGTGGGGAGATGTTTGGGGGAGGCAGGGGGGAGGGGGAAAGGGGAAGGGGAGGGGGAAAGGAAGGGTTAGGGTAGGGGAAAGGAGATGGGAAGGGGAAGGAGGAGGGAGGGAGGGAGGGGAGGGATTGGGAGATGGGGATGAGGAGGGTGAGGGAAAGGAGATGGGGAGGCGAAGGGAAAGAAAAGGGAGAGAGGGAGGGGAAGAAAAGAGGGTGGAGGATGGGAGAGGGGGAAGAGAGAGAGAGAGTGTATCTGAGAAAGACAGAGAGAGAAAGAGTAGGAAAGACATAGAAAGAGAAAAATATAATCGTACAGCTAAACTACGTAACAGAACGTAGAAAAAAGTTTTCATAATAATAATAATATAATAAATAATAAATAATATAATATATAATAATAATAATAATAATAATAATAATAATAATAATAATAATAATAATAATAATAATAATAATGATAATAATAATAATAATAATAAAACAATGTACATCGAAAAATATAAAAAATAAAAGAGGAAAAAAAACTGAAAACCAGAGAAGGACAAGGGCAGAGAAGAGGAAAAAAGCACAATATATCGTCACGGTCTGCCTGTACTGCCAGAGACCCTTATTATATTAATTAATAGCGTGTGCGTGTGTGATTGAGACTGCCGGAAGCCAAAAAAAAAACTTTAAAAAATGTATATATATTAATTTTATTCTCCTTTTTTCAAACTCGTCTGTTGGCAATGCCGTGGTGAGTTGCCAAGTGTCCCTTACTTTTCAGATTTTTAAGTTATTCAAAGGGGTGTATGAAGGTCACAAAGTTATTCAATTATTAAACTATTCATATTTTTTTTCAATTTACGACCACGCAGATTTACCGAAGATATATATATTTTTTTCTTATATTTCTCGGCAAAAGATAGATAGAGAATGAAAGGGAAAAAGAAAAAAAGGACGAAAGGTAGGAAGGAACGAAGGAAGGAAAGAAACAAGAAGGAGAGAAAGGAAGAAGGGAAGAGAGAAAGGGAGACAGAAAGATGGGAAGACAGGTAGGAAGGAAGGAAAGAAAGAAAGAAAGGGAGAAAGAAGGGAAGGAAGGACAGGAAAAAGAAGAGAGAAAGGAAGAAGGGAAGAGAGAAAGAAAGATGGGAAGAAAAGAAGAAAGGGAGGAAAGAAGGAAAGGGAGAAAGAAAGAAAGGAAGGACAGAAAAAGAAAGAGAGAAATGAAGAAGGGAAGAAACGTAGGGAAGAAGGAAAGAGAAACAAAAGAGAAAGAAAAGAAAAAAGGAAAAAGAAAGAAGGGAAGAAAGACAGAGAGGAAGGAAAGAAAAAAGAAAAAGAATGAAAGAAGAAAAATAATAGAAAGAAAGAAAAAGAAAGAAAGAAGAGAGAAAGAAAAACAAAGATTAAAGGAAGAAAGGAAAGGAAAGAAATAACGACCTCATATATGTCTTGGGTACTAATCTTCGCTACCTTAAACAGATATTTATGATGACAAGTAGATCCATACACATAAGTACATACACACTCGCACGTACACACATAGGCCTATACGCAAGCGCTAACATACATACATACATACACGAAGGGAATAGATAAAATAAGTTTATCTCGTCTCTCTTTCTCCCCGTTCTTCCTCCCTTCCTTCGTCTATTCTCTATTCAATTCTAATCTCCTTTCTCTCTCCTCCCCTCCTCCATTCTTTATTCTTTTCTATTCTCCTTTCTCTCTCCTCCTCCCTTCTCTATTTTTCCCTTCTTTTCTACTTCTCTCTCCTTTCTCTCTCCTCCCATCCCTCCTTCCTTCATTCCCCTGTTCTCTATTATTTTCTATTATTCTTCCCTCTCATCTCCTCTCTCTCTCTTCTCCTTTCTCGACTTTCCTTCTCCTTCTGCCTCCTACTCTTCTTTACCTCTCTTAAGGGTAGGCCTAAATTTCCATATCCTTCCCCCATTTTAAGAATTTTGAGCTGTCGGTACGAAATGACCGGTTATTAATTATTGAAGCCTATTTAGGTTAAAGAATTTTCTTCGGGGTTAATTTTGTAGTTAATTTTGTCCCTTAAGTGCGCGTTCATTTGGCCTATTAATCTCTTACAAGGAAGGGCTAAGGGGTGGGTCTAATGGGGGGGGAGGGGAGGGTTGTCTATGTGTGCGTGGCGGGGGGGGGGGGTGTTGTATGTGTGTTGGTTGGGGTGTAGAGGGAGGGTTGTGTGGTGTGTGTGTATGAATTTATGTATGTATGTATGTATGTATGTATGTATGTATGTATGTTTGTATATATGTACGTAAATACGTATACGCGTGGGTATATATGTATGTATCTATGCAAATATGCCCCGAAAAATCATTGCCCTTCATCACTCTGTGAAAGACAGAAAAACAAAATGAAAGAAAACGAAAGAAAACACTTGATCCGGAAGTGAGCGAAAACTTGAAACAAAAGATGAAGACGTGGGCCACCCCTCCCCCCTGCCTTCCCTAACCCCTGTCCTGGGATCTCTCGTCTCTTGTTCTCGAGACAATGACAAATAAGCCAAGATTTGCTCTCCACCTCCTCTTCCTGCTCTCTCTGTCTTTTCTTTTCTTCTTTCCTTCTTTTTTCGCTTCCTCTCTTCTCTCTCTCCCTCTCTCTCTCTCTCTCTCTCTCTCTCTCTCTCTCTCTCTCTCTCTCTCTCTCTCTCTCTCTCTCTCTCTCTCTCTCCTCTCTCTCTCTCTCTCTCTCTCTATCTATCTATCTATCTATCTATCTATCTATCTATCTATCTATCTATCTATCTCTATCAAGAGAGAGAGAGAGAGAGAGAGAGAGAGAGAGAGAGAGAGAGAGAGGAGAGAAGAGAGAGAGAGAGAGAGAGAGAGAGACCAAAGGACACAAAAGCGTAAAAAGGGAAGAACAAGGACAGAATTATCTTTTTAAATCGTCCATTAAGATCCTCACCGCAACCTCTCGTGGCAGGGGGGGGTGAGGGGGGGAGGGGGAGGAGGAGAAATGGGAGAAAAGGGAGGAAATAGGAGGGATAAGGAATTAGGAGGAGTGGGAGGTGTGAAAGGAGGAAGAGGAGGAAAATAAGGAGAGGGGGGGTGAGGGGAGGAGGAAAAGGAAGTGAAAATGCAAGAAGAGAAGAAGAGAAGAAGAAGAAGAAGAAGAAGAAGAAGAAGAAGAAGAAGGAGAGGAGGGAAGGGAAGGAAGAGGTTATAAAAAGAAATTAAGTAATTAAGGAGAAGGACGGAAGAAGGACGGGAAGGATAGACCGGGAAGGAAGGAGACGGAAAGGAAGAGGGAGAGGAGGGGAGAGATGGAGAGGCCACAACTTGCTTTTGTTTCCTTGTGTCGGGCTTTTACATCCCTCTCGTCTGCGGCAAAGTGTGCGTCAAGGAGGCCGGCCCGAGTGGGATGGATTTTTTTTTACCTTTTTCTTGGTGTTATTTTCTCTTTTTTCTTCCTTTTATATGCATTCCTCCGTTCTTTTGTTTCAGTTGGCATTTATTCTCTCGTCTTCAGCCATTGTTTTTTTAAAGGTTTCTTTTGTTTTCTGTCCTTTGGTCATTCGTTTTTTTTCTCTCCATCACCTTTTTATCCCATTTCAGGATTTTTTCTTTTTCTGCTTAGTGTTTTTTTTTTATTGATTTCATTGCATTTTTAATTCTCTCTCTCTCTCTCTCTTCTCTCTTCTCTCTCTCTCTCTCTCTCTCTCTCTCTCTCTCTCTCTCTCTCTCTCTCTCTCTCTCTCTCTCTCTCTCTCTCGTCTCTCTCTTTCTCTCTCTCCTCTCTCCTCTCTCTCCTCCTCCCCTCTCCTTTCTTCCTTTCTCCCCCCTTCCCCTCCTCCCCTCCCTCTCCCTCCTTTCCTCTTCCCTTCCTTTCTCCCTCTCCTCCTCCCTCTCTTCTCCGTCAGTCTCAGAGACAACTAACAGAGGAACAGCGTCTTCAAGGAACAAAAATCGCCGCCCGGTTTGTTCTCGGATTAATGAGGCAGAAGTAAGACACTCGTGGAAACAACGGCCATCTAATTGCTTATCATGTCGGCATGTTCTGGCTTCTCTCCCATTCCTCCTCCCTCCCATCCCCCTCCTCTCTCTCTCTCTTCGTCTTCTTTCTCTTTCTCTTTCGTCGTTTTCTTTAACTGGGATGATTTTTTTTTCTGTTTTCTTTTCTTTCTTTGTTTCTTTTACTCCTCTTCTTCATCTAAGGCGTTCTCTTCTTCCTATTCGTCCATTCTTTCCGCCTTCTCCTCTTCCTCTTCCCTCTCCTCTCATTCTCGTTCTCCTCCTTCTCCTCTCTCTTCCTCTTTTTTCCTCTCCTCTCTCTCTCTTCCTCTTCCTTTACCTCTCATTCTCGCTCTCCTCCTTCTCCCTCTTCCTCTCTTTCATTCTCTTTCTCTTCCTCTCATTCTCGCTCTCTTCTCCTTCTCCCTCTTCCTCTCTTTCATTCTCTTTCTTTTCCTCTCATTCTCGTTCTCTTTCACCTTCTCCCTCTTCCTCTCTTTCATTCTCTTTCTCTTCCCCTCTTCCTCTTCCCCTTCCTCTTCCCCTCCTTTTTCTCAAGATACCCGATTCTTTACCCATGAAATCGGAACTCGTCGGACAAGGCGCGTCCTGAAGTCCTCTGAGTCGCTTGTGAGGAACGTCCGAGACACGCGTAGCAAATTATAACAAGTTCTAGGATCCTTGGAAAGCTTGGAGAAGGGAGGGAGGGGAGACGGGGGTGGGGGGGAGGTGGAGAAGGAGGAAGGGGAGAAGGGGGAGGGGGGAGGAGAAGGGGGGAGGTGGAAGGGGGAAGAGGGGAGAGGAGGGAGGGGGAGAAGGGGGGAGGGGGAGGGGAGGGGGGAGAAGGGGAGGGAGAGAGGATGAAGGGAAGAGGAGGGAGGAGAGGGGAGAGAGGAAGGGAGAAGGGGAGGAGGAAGGGGAGGAGGAGGGTGGAAGGGGAGGAGTGAGGAGGATGGATGGGAGGAGAAGGGGAGGGGGAGAGGAGGTGGGAAGGAGAGGGGGAAGAGGGGAGAGGGAGGAGGAAGGGAGAAAGGAGGGAGGGGGGGGAAGAGGTGGGAGGGAGGGAGGGGGAGGGGGAAGAGTGGGGGAGGAGGGAGGGGGAAGAGGTGGAGAGGAGGAGGATGGAAGGGGAGAGAGTGGAGAGGAGGGAAGAAGGAGGAAAAGGGAGGAGGGAGGAGAGAGGAGGGAAGGAAGGGAGTAGGGAGGAGTGAGGAGGAAAAGAAACAGGAGGGAGGAGAAAGGAAAAGGAGGGAGAGGAGGAGGGGGGGGGGTTGGTCATGTAGGGAAAAGATGGTGCTTGAGGCAAGCGAATTGACCTACTGATGCTAAAGCAGAAGAAAAAAAGAAGCATTTCCTTTATGACTGCGTGTAGGCCTACAGAGGATCCTATAAAAGGAAAGTCCGTGTTGTTGTTATTGTTTTGCTAATTTCTTCATCATGCGCTTTTCTCCATCGGCGCCATTTTATTGTTTTCGGGTATACGGGCCTAATGAACTTTCTACGGGGCGGGAGAGAGAAAGAGAGAGGGGGGAGGGAGAAAAAACAGAGACAGAGGCAGAAACGGACAGAGACAGACTAAACAGACAGACAGACAGACAGACACAGACAGACAGACAGACAGACAGACAGACAGACAGACAGACAGGGAAAGAGAAAGAGAGCGTACGTCCGTCCCCCTCGACTTACTCATTAAAACTCGAAAAATCCGTGAGGGCGATAAGCATCAGCCTCCATCTGGAAGTGCCTCCTAAAGTAGACAAAAGGGAGCCGGGAGCCACTGAAACCTCGCTGACCGTTCGTCTATCGGCCGGATCTCTCCGCATACATGCCGACGGTCAAGTTTTGCTGCGTTTTTCTTGCGCGCGCATTTTCTTCGAGTGATTGTCGCATATGTGGAGGAGGGAGTGGGGGGCGGGGGCAGGCTAGCGTGGCCGGGATTTTTATGTGCATAGTTTTGATTTAGAAGCGTCTGGCTGCCGTTCTCGGGAGGAGTGGCTGGCATGCCGGGGTGTGACTGTATGTGGTATGCTCGGGGTTTGAGAGAAAAAAAAAGGATCGGCGTTTTTTTTTTTTTTTTTTTTTTTTTTTGGCGTATTTCTTCCTTGTGCTTTCTCTCTGTCTCTGGCTTTGTCTCTGTCTGTCTGTTTCATTGTCTGGCTGCTTGTCTGTATGTCCCCCCCCCTCTTCTCTCTCTCTCTCTCTCTCTCTTCTTCTCTCTTCTCTTCTCTCTCTCTACTCTCTCTCTCTCTCTCTCTCTCTCTCTCTCTCTCTCTCTCTCTCTCTCTCTCTCTCTCTCTCTCTCTCTCTCTCTCTCTCTCTCTCTCTCTCTCTCTCTCTCTCTCTCTCTCTCTCTCTCTCTCTCTCTCTCATTCTCTCTCTCTCTGTGCTCTGTCTCTGTCTCTGTCTCTCTTCTCTCTCTCTCTCTCTGCTCTCTCTCTCTCTCTCTCTCTCTCTTCATCTTGTACTTTGCTGTCGCTGTTTTCACCACTAAGAGTTGCTCTTCCCTTCCTTTTTCCCAACCCTCTCCCTACCCCTCCCCTTCCCACTCCCCCTCGTCCCCTTCCCCTACCCTTCCTCCTTTTACCTTCCCCTTCCCCTACCCTTCCTTCACTAACCCTTTGCCCTTCTTCCTTCCCCTACCCTTTGCCCTTTCCTTCCCCCTACCCTTTCCCCCATCCCTCCCCCTCCTCCCCTCCTCCCCCCCCTTTTTTGGCTCTGTCGTGGTGGTTGTCCTTTTGTGATTTTATCGCGAGTTCCAAAAATCTTCGGCGCTTTTCATAAAGGTTTTGTTTTGCTTCCCTGTGCGAAATTTTTGCCCAGCGTGAACGATTCATTTCGGTTGATGCTCTTGGGTTTCGCTCAGTCTGTAGTGAGATGTCGATGTGTGTATGTGTGTGTGTGTGTAGTGCGTGTGTGCGTGCGTGTGTGTGTGTGTGTGTGTGTGTGTGTGTGTGTGTGTGTGTGTGTGTGTGTGTGTGTGTGTGTGTGTGTGCGTGTGTGTGTGTGTGTGTGTGTGTGTGTGTGTGTGTGTGTGTGTGTGTGTGTGTGTGTGTGTGTGTGTGTGTGTGTGTGTGTGTGTGTGTGTGTGTGTGTGTGTGTGTGTGTGTTCTGTGTGGTGTGTGTGGTGCACTGTGCGTGCGTGTTCCTGTGTGTCTGTATTTGTATGTTTGCGTATGTGTATCAGTGTCTGTGTCTATGTCTGTATATGTGTCTGTGTCAATCAGCTTGCGTGGGTGCGTGTGTATGTTTATGAACGTAAACGGAGAGTGTACACGCCTGAGCGTATCTACGATGGTCCAGAAGGCTGAAATCTCTGGCAAAACGGGGCTAATTTTCTGCCTTATCACCATGACAAATCACGCAGTAAATGCCCACAGAGCAGAGCTGCCGTTGACCACTGGGGAATCGTGGAGAAAAAAGGAATTAAATAAAATAAAGAAGGCAATAGAATGGTTTTCTTAGTGGTTCGTACTTTTTGTGATCTGGATTGTTTGTTGTTGTTTGCTGTTTGTTATGTAGTTTGTGTAGAGTTAGGATAGATAAAGAGCGGGAAAGAAACCACCAACGCACACACATACACACATTCTCTCTCTCTCTCTCTCTCTCTCTCTCTCTCTCTCTCTCTCTCTCTCTCTCTCTCTTCTCTCTCTTCTCTCTCTCTCTTCTCTCTCTCTCTCACACACACACAACACACACACACACACACACACACACACACACACACACACACACACACGCACGCACGCACGCAGAGACAAATACAAACTTTTGAAATACAAATATGGATAAGGAAATGGGGAAGGCGAAGCGGATATGTGGATGGATAAATCAGAGCCTCAAAGGGTGACTGACAGACAGACAAACAAGACCCGGATGATGGATTGATCAGACGAGGAAGAATTTATTAATAATCTTTAATGTTTATGCCCATTGAGGATGAAGCGATGGTGTGACTTCTCCTTGTGTTATGCTAGGAGAGTGTTTCCCGAATGAGAGAAGACTATGTGTCAGTGTGTGAACGTGATCTTATATCTATATATATATGCATATATAAGTATGTATATGTAGGTGTACATGTAGATAAAATGTATGTATGTGTAGGTATGATACAAAAAACATATATGTATATATATCTATATCGATCTATCTATATCCATCCATCTATATATATATACATACATACATATATGTATGTATGTATATCTATCTATCTATCTATCTATCTATCTATCTATCTATCTATCTATCTATATATATATATATATATATATATATATACATACATACATACATATATGTATGTATGTATATGTATGTCTTGTTGGTGTGTGTGTGTGTGCTTGTGTGTGTATCTGAGCTTATATGCGAACACGTACGTGTTTGCATGTGTATGTACGTGTCTATTTTTGATGTGCACATTTATGTATCTCTGCACATGCGTGCCTGCGTATCAGCGCCTGGCACATGCTTGCGAG
>NW_020872958.1:904188-906688 GCF_003789085.1 Penaeus vannamei | reverse complement strand
TGGGTTGGATGCGCTATCGTCGTCTGGTGTTTGTGCGGATGGTTGCCTTGGCTGTGTTCCCGTCGCATCTTTTGTGCGCCGTGGTCCCGGGTTGTGTGTGCTGTTTGTTGCTTGTTTGTGCGCTGTGCAGGCTGCTCGTTCGTGGTTCTGTGGTGTGCTGTGTGTGGGTTGATATCGTTTGATGGTGGTCGGTGCTGCGTGTTTGTCGCTTTCTCGCGGTTCTTGTTGCGTCGGTGTTCCGTTCTGTCCTTCTCTGGGAGTTGCTGTTTTCCTCCCCCTCGTTTTTCCCGTCGTGTGCCGCTTTGTATCTGCTCAGGGCTGCCTCCTCCTCCCGCGTTTGCCTTTGAAACTATGATTAACCTTAGCGTGGAAATCTCTGTTTCTCGGGTGATTGCCGTTGCTTGTGCGGGTGTGGGCTCGTGCGCTCTGAGTGGTATCGGGGTCCAGCGAGGTAGGATCAAGTCGCTGGCAGTGGGGTGTTCTGATGGCCTCTCTCGGCTCTTGAGGAGATAGGGATCTATGAGAGGAGGCAATGATAAGGGAGGATCAAGATAGCGCTTATGTTGGGGGCCGTGTGGTTTAGTCCTAGGGGATTGTTTGTTGGGTGGTGCGTGGGTGGTGTGGGGTGGGTGCTTGTGTGTTGGTCGTGAGGTCGTGTGTCTTTGATTGCTTCTTTTCGCTGCTGGTGTCTTTTGTTGTGTCGCTGGAGTATGGTTATGATAGCAGTGTTTGTGTGTCACGCACGACCTAAGAGCCTTGTTCAGTAGCCGTTTAGAACGGGCATAGCCTGTTCTTGGGTCACCTGTAATTGAGATGTCATCATCTTCCAGTCTCCTTCGGCCCTCCCCGCCGCCCTCTTGCCTTCTGGCCACCTCGACTCTGCTTTATCGCTTATCGGAAAGGGCTTGCTGTTGTTGTTGCGCTGTTGTTGCATAGTTAGAGATGGTGCCTTGGTGCTGATTCGAGTGTGGATATTTGGAGGTTCAGATGTAAGTGTTGTCTCTCTGTACGAGATGATCTGCTCTACGTCTGGGGCGTGGAGGCTCGGTCTCACCGCTCGCTCCCCTGCGGTTCCCCTGGTGTCCGTTACCGAAGGCTATTATATTGGGGCTGGGTTGGTTGCTTTTTAAATACTTGTTACTTGTTTTTAATTTGCTCCTTTTATGGAACTGGTTTTGTTTTGGTTCTTCTTCAGTTCGTTTTTTTGTGTTTTATTTGAGATACAACATTTTATCTTCGTCACTTTTTTACTCAAACGTCATTTTTGGGAAAATGTTGGCGGACACCTTTTTCACCGGCAGAATGTCCTATGCATGAGTGATGTTATATATATGTGTATATATACGCACTCTAGTACTATCTACATTTATGTATATTTACTCTGTGTATGTATGTCAGTGTACATATAATGAATGGTGAATATAGCACTTGTGTGTGTCTCAGCTAAGACGTGATAAGTCGGTGTTATTTAGGCAGTGTAGCTAGCAGCTATCTACAGCAACTAAGAGAAGGTATCGATGTACTGGTAGTTGAGTTATGAGTGCGTGTTGGCTGGTGTTGTAGGCCTGGATGTGTGTTGTGACTGGTGGTTAGGTGGCAACGAACAGCGGTACGTGGGCTCGAGCGGAATGGTACATGCGTTGGCGGCTCACAGGGTTGATGCACGCGAATACTCTGTACTCAGGTGTGGCTTGATGGATAGGTGACGAACGACTAGCGTGGATACAGTACGGTTATGCGACTGATACACGTTAGGTAGTGGATTGTGACTCAGTGATGTGTGCAGTGAGTGTTCGGTGTGTGTTGGTGAGTTCAGAGAGGGTGTATTGTTGGATGTTTAGGGGGTTGGGATTGTATGTGTTGTTATGGGAGTGTGTGTGAGGGGGGGTTGGATGTTTGCGCTGGGTGGATGTGGTGAGGGAGAGATTGGGTTGTGTAGTGGGTACGGAGGCTTGTGTGAGGGTTGTTGTTTGGAGTGTTTTAGGCTGTGTAGTCGTGAGTAGATAGGTATTGTGCATTGATGTAGAGTGATGGATGTGTTATGGTGATAGGTTTGTGTGATGAAGGGGTTGGTGGATCGGGGGCGCAGTGTTCGTCTGATCTCTTACGTGGTGATTCATCGACGCGCACGTAGACAATATGGGTCACAGGCACACTACATGATGTGGCTATTATTTAGGTTAGTGTGGTAGTATATGTGAGTATATAATATATATATAATAGACGTGGTCTGGTGTTGATCTTGTGTGTCGGTGGGGTAGTTGCTCTGGGGAGGAGCGCTGCGGCGCGGTGACGGCGGGTACGTCTGTGTTTTGCAGTCGGCAGGCCTGAGTGGATGTGTGGGTAATAGGTTGTAGTTTGTGTGGGTGATGCGTTGTCGATATGCGGGGTATTGTGATGTAGTAGTTTTGGTTGGGATGGTGAGTTTGGTTATGATTGGCTGTTGTAGTGATAGCGAGGTAGTGTAAGGGGGATTTGTACGGGAGTATGACGGGGGATA
>NW_020872958.1:889188-899188 GCF_003789085.1 Penaeus vannamei | reverse complement strand
TTGTTTCTACTCCATATTGACTCGCAGGATTACAAATTTTGCAGCTCCTTTGGGAAACAGAGCTTCTCCTCTCTTCACTAATGAGACGATGTAAAAGGGAGAAGGAGGGTGAATGTAGCAAAAATGTGTAATAGATATAGATAAGAGATAATGTAATATCTGGTTAACCCTTTGGCCACCGAAATCATACTCTAGTGACCAGTACCTCCCCTTCCCCTTAAATCTTAAGCTTACTTTCTCCCCTTGTAGACTACGCCCCCCCCCCGCCTCAAGACCTGGCGAGGAACACCCCAACCCCTTCCCCACCCGCGCCCTGACTGCCTCCCCGACCGCCGCGACACCCTGGACAAACACCGTATGGAGTTTACCGAGACCTGCCTGCTGTTGACATGGTGCTGGGTCCTTGTATTGACAGCGTGTATGTGTTTATGTTGACACTGGGGCCTTACCATCCCCGCCCGCCCCCCTCCCCTTCCCCGCCTGCCTCTCCTCCCCCTCCCCCATCATCTTCCCCGCCTGCCCCTCCTCCCCTCCTCCCCTCAGCCCGCCCCTTCTGTCACGCCTGACTGCTGACGCCCCGGCCTGCGTCAACAGCGACTGTAACCTAGTGTTTTACAGGAGCTTGTAATGCATGTTCGGATTGTGGGTTCGGTCCGTAGCCTCGTGTGTGTTGGGGTCGAGTGTGTTTCTTCCTTTTTCTCGTTTCCATTCGGTCATTTTTTTGTACCTTAAAAAATCACATTGCTATCAACTTGGTCTCTTCCTCCCAATCTTCACCTCCTCCACTACCTCCACCTCCACCAACACCACCTGCACCCCCTCCTCCTTCCTCCTTCACCTCTCCCCCTCCTCCTCTCCATCTCCACCTCCACCCCCTCCTTCTCTCTTCTTCTTCTTCTTCTTCTTCTTCTTCTTCTTCTTCTTCTTTTCTTCTCCTCCTCCTCCCTCCTCCTCCTCCTCCTCCTCCTCCCTCCTCCTCCTCCTCCTCCCCCTCCTTCCCTACCTTTGTTCCGACCTTCTACGAAAAAGAATGGGTGTTTGTTTTTTTCGTTTTTATCTTTTTTATCTTCACTTTTAATGACCGTTTTTTTTAGAGCAAACAAACCGTGAACGAAGCGACGGTGGTGCGTTTTTATTCTTTTGTTCATTCTTCGTCTTTGTATTTTCTCATTTTTTGAGTAAATAACCGTATTCTTTGAGTGAGAATAAGGCTGTATTTGAAGTAAATTACCTAGCACAGGAAATATTCTGAGGAAATTTATTTTTTCTTTGAATTATTTTTAATATTGTCATCATCATCATCATCATCATCAACATCAACATCAACATCAACATCAACATCATCATCATCATCATCATCAACATCAACATCAACATCAACATCAACATCATCATCATCATCATCATCATCATCATCATCATCATCATCATCATCATCATCATCATCATCATCATCATCATCATCATCATCATCATCATCATCATCATCATCATCATCATCTTCATCTTTACCATCACCATCACCATCATCGCCACCATCATCATTATCTTTATTATTATTATTATTATTATTATTATAGTTATTGTTATTATCATTGTTATCATAATTATCATTACCATCATTATTATTATTATCATTGTTATTATTATCATCACTATCATTACTATTACTATCATCATCATTTATTACTGCGGGCATCGTCATTATCACTATCACCGCCATTACTCTATCCTTATGGCTATCGTTATCATCATCGCCTCGGGACTCAGTTGCCAAGCGAGGATTTCGGAAATAAACGAAATCTTGGACGTGAAGGTCACACGTTTGGTTGATTTTCTGGAACCTTAGACTCGATCCGTGTCTGTGTTCTGCCTTGATTTCTTGATTTCTGTCTGACTGTCTCTATGTCTCTCTCTCTCTCTCTCTCTCTCTCTCTCTCTCTCATCATCAATCATCATTATCACCACCACTATCATCACCACCACCATCACATCATCACATCTCCAGATCACATCATCATCATCATCAGATCAATCACCAGCACTAGCATCATTACCACCACCACCTCCAGCACCATCACAACGACGCACCACGACACCACCACCACCTCACCACCATCACAACGACCACCACCACAACGACGACGATCACCATCACCTCCACCTCCGCCACCACAACGACAACCACCACAACGACGACCACCACCACCATTATGTATTCCTCCCTCACTTCTCTCTTTTTGTCTATCATATGTTAACAGGTCGTTTGACTTCCCAGAATATTTGGCTAAGTGATTAAGCGATAATGATTGGGCAATTAATCAAGCGAGTAGTTGAGGACCCAGTCTTCGGCCGGTGATTAACTGATCAGATAGAACAGACAGACCTGCGCTTAGGGATTAGAATCTTCCTTTATCGGAGGGAAAATTCGCCCTTACTGACCCCCGTTTTGGAGGGCTAGGGACAGGAGTAAAGTGACCTGTTCGGGTCGTGTTAGGTCGGTTTTTCCAGGTCGCGTTCGGACAAGCCTTCGTAAACACGCTGTGATGGATAAGATTAAGGTCGGTTTTCGGGATAAAGTTCGCGTGACTGAAGACCGTATGGACAGTAAGTACCGCGAAACGACTGACAAGGTCACTGTAATTTCATGCCTACATGCATATATACATACATACATACATACATACATAAATATATATATATATATATATATATATATATATATATATATATATATATATATATGTAGTGATACCTCTGCAAATGTAATTGCTTCTGTCTCCTGTGTGCTAGATAATAATAAGACATTTATATTCTCGAAATCTTCCAAAAAAATAGTTCTAAATCTTGTCTCCACAATGCCATGTCAACAGTGCTAACCCACTCGGTCGTATAAGAGCGAAAGACTGTACACATTCGACAAAAATGTGTACCCTATTGTTCGAGTGAAGAATGACGTTTTTCTTTTTTAACTTTTTTTTTAACCCGCGGTGTTTGAAGGACAGATCTTTCTTCTTCGGCAAAAATATTTCTCTAAAGCCTTTGCAGGAGAGACAAGATGGCATCGCAGACGCCGGCGCAGATAAAACAAAACTTTATTGTCGGTGACACTTTGTGGTCTTTTCGGGGGTGTTTAAAGTCTCTCTCTTTCGAGATCTAATGCGCATGGGGAGATAGAGATAGCGGCGAGAGAGAGAGAGAGAGAGAGAGAGAGAGAGAGAGAGAGAGAGAGAGAGAGAGAGAGAGAGAGAGAGAGAGAGAGAGAGAGAGAGAGAGAGAGAGAGAGAGAGAGAGAGAGACAGAGAGAGAGAGAGAGAGAGAGAGAGAGAGAGAGAGAGAGAGAGTAATATTGACTTTTACATAAAGTCCGTTTAAAGTTTGCAAATCGAGCATTTCCAGGGATTTGCTAAAATCACGACTTCTTGTTTACATTCGTCCGTTCAAATAATTCCATTTTGCAGCCGAAATGACGCATTTCTACGCTTTATCTTACGCAGCTTCGTTTCGTTTTGAAGGTATGAATACACTGTGAAAAATAAACAAACAAACAACTTACCTGAACGTAGCTTGTATGTGAATTTAACGTTCCTCTGATGTTTCGTCTCGCGGCCTCTCGTATTTTCGTTCCCATTTTTTCTCTCTCTCTTTTTGCGAGTCTTTATATGACTGCAAATACGCGCTATGACGTTATAGCCGTGGTCGTACCTCGTGGTCGCTCAAGGTCAGTCGAGGTCAGTGAATTGTTAAGCCACTCGAGAATTGTTTCTCGGGAAAACACTTCGCACTCGTCCGAACTTGGCGATTCCCTTAAAAGTTAAGTCAACGACATGAAAACACACCAACAACAGCAGCAACGCGCTTACATGTGTGGGTGTATATGTACACACAGACACACACGCACACGTACATACACACACACGCACAAACACACGCGCACACACACACACATACACACACGTATATATATGAGATGTGACCCTTGGCAGCCTGCGGTTTTGCCTTTCGCTGCTGTATTTTACATAACCAAAGCGGCGTCGTGCAACTTGAAATTTATTGATTGCAGAGTGTCGTGGCTCCTTCCCGTCTGCTTTGTATCTTTTGCTAAATTTGGCTCGCTTCAGGAGACACTTGCCTTTCGGACGATAAAGATAGATTCGCCGTCACGAAGATTTAGTGAGACTTCGGTGCTATCATAACAAATGCTCGCAAATGTAAGGATATTAACATACATTAAAGATAGATGAATATTTTATCTCTGCGATGTACACAACACACACACACACACACACACACACACACACACACACACACACACACACACACACACACACACACACACACACACACACACACACACACATATGATTTTTAACGTTTATCGCAAATTGTTTTCCGAGGCATTAAATTTACCTTCAGCCTCGTCTCAAAACCGCAAACAAATAGAATACATTTTCCTTCCCGAAAAAAAAACTACGGCAATGACCAGCCCCCCCCCCCCCCGTGGTTCCCATCCCCCTTCACCTCTCTCTCTGGTGTTCCCCCTTTCCTCCCCCCCCTCTTCCCTTACTCTTTACGTCCCTCCTCCCCCCTCCCCTTACCCCTGTGGTCCTCCCTCTCTCTCCCTTTACCCCTGTTCCTCCCTCCCCCTCCCCTTACTCCTATTCCTCCTTCCCCTCACCCCTATCCCTGCCCCTTTCCCCTTACCCTTTACGTACCCCTTCCCCTCCCCTAATCCCCAGAGAACCCCCCTCCCCCCCTCCTCATCCCCAGCGAACCCCCTCCCCCTCCCCTCATCCCCAGCGAACCCCCCTTCCCCTCCCCTCATCCCCCAGCGAACCCCCCTCCCCCCCTCCCCATCCCCAGCGAACCCCCTCCCTCCCCTCATCCCCAGCGAACCCCCCTCCCCCTCCCCTCATCCCCAGCGTACCCTCTCCCCTCCCTTCATCCCAGCGAACCCCCTCCCCCTCCCCTCACCCCCCCCCACCTCTGTACCTGACGGTGGTGTTGGACACGCCGCTTATTTGCCCTCGCACCATTGTAGTCGACGCTTTCCACAATTCATCCGTCTTTGTCAGTCAACAGGACCCGAGCGCGTGGAGAGGCCCTTCCGCGCTCTCCTCGCGGCTTTGGGAAGGGTTCGAGGGGGGTTGTTTGCGGGAACGCATTGGGGTCTGATCCCTTCTGGCTCGTCGGGAGGGAATTGGAACCCGTTGAGGGGTTTCCGCGGCGGCCGTTTTTGTGGTGGTGTGTGAGGTCGGGTTTTACTTCTTTGCGTCTCTGTTTCTGTCTGTCTTTTAGTCTCTCTGTCTGTCTGTCTCTGTCTCTTTCTTTCTCTCTCTCTCTCTCTCTCTCTCTCTCTCTCTCTCTCTCTCTCTCTCTCTCTCTCTCTCTCTCTCTCTCTCTCTCTCTCTCTCTCTGTCTCTCCTTTTCGGATGTTTTAAGCCATTTACATCTAAATATCTTTTTCTATCAGACTATAGGTAGACTACAGATTGAACTTTTCATATCTGTATCAAATGTGTATGGCGTGAGAGAGAGAGAGAGAGAGAGAGAGAGAGAGAGAGAGAGAGAGAGAGAGAGAGAGAGAGAGAGAGAGAGAGAGAGAGAGAGAGAGAGAGAGAGAGAGAGAGAGAGAGAAAGAGACACGAGGGGAGTGGAGGGAGGGAGAGATAACAGGACATTAACCAACTAAAAGAACAGATACGCAAGGAGGAGGGTGAACACCGAGGGAGACTTGAGACAGACGACCGACTAAAATCAAGACATCAATTCTAGAACATCCTTTAACCCCCCCCCCCTTCCTCCCCCATTTCTTCTCGGCCTTCATGTTCAACTGGGTTCTTCTGCCATAACGATATGCACAATGAAAAACGAAAATGAAGAATATTGGGGGGACCTCGTTATAACAGTGCTGAATTTTGCAATCGATTTCTGCGCCAGCAATTTGTGTGATATTGTGTGCTGATGTTGTTATAAATGTAAACATTCTCAGTGCGACATGCAGTTGGCATATCTCATTGACTGTTTGTCACTATTGGTTTCATATATCCACATATATATGTATATTTCACGAAGGAGAGTCGTGCTGTAACGTGTGTCCGAAGTTCAGTGTCCAAAGTAGCGTATCACTGAACAGTTTTTTTCCCGAACGTTAAACAATAAAAAGATTCAGGTTTATATAATCATGGAGAGGATTCTGTCCCCCAACACTGTAAATGTAGTTTGATGGAACTGCAAAAGATCCTGTAGGTGTAGATGTTTTATGAAAGTGTTTCCACCATATGTGTAACAGAATAATCATTGTCAATCATAAATGTCCTTGGAGAAGAAACAGATGAATATCAACTGTAATTGTTTAAACACAAGACTATGGAATGTAACCACTTCGATTTTGTGCGGTTTTTGCTGTTGGTGTCTTTCCATTTTCAAGTAATGGAAAGAAAGAGAAGTCATTTGCCAAAAAGTGACGCCTCATTTTACATAATCGGGAAGCCCTTGAAGGACCTTTTAGTCAACGTTAGATGACACAGAACAAAATAAAAGGTAAAATGAATTGTCTCCTCGAAGCTATGCCATTTGAACACCCCGAGGAATCCTCCGTTTTCTTTCTCTACTCGTTCGTTTTCTATCCAGGTCACATATTCTCCTCTTTATCCAAGTATTGTATAATGCATGAGTCAATAACAACGATATTCAAGGAAACTGCAAGGTACGACTGAAATTTTATCCTCTTGTATACAATAACCTGTTTTTTTTTATCCTCCATCTTCTCACCGAGGAGGAATAAATATTACTTCACTGCAATCTGTATCCACTACACAACACGTATTCATAAGATCTCGAATACTTGTCCGAAAATCGTGATGACCAGTCACTTGACTGACTTTTCTTTACATCTGCCAATATTCATAAACCTAATTATCATTTTAAATCTTACCAGAATAGTTAATTTGGATCATTCAGGTTAAAAGTCTTTTGATTTCAGACACAATCCCGATAAGGAAATTCATATAAACAGTGAATTCCACAGATGGAAAATGTGTCACACGTAATCGGACAAGTGAGTGAGAGATCGCCTGTGAAATTAAAACCAACTTCCTTAGCTTTCTTAGGGTAAGTCTTCATAAACTGTATGTCTCGTCTTGCCCCGAAGTCTTCAGCGCCCACCTCAGTGTGTCAACTCGTGAAACAGTCTCGCATCTTACACGTGCATTTTTAACTCGTAAATACCTATTTATTTCTTATTTTGGAAGATTTTGTTTCCCATTTTTTCTTTTTTCTCCGTTGTGTTTATTTATCATCGGTCAACCCCTTCCGTCGCCATCAGTTTCAGTTAGTTGTGCATACATACACACATGTGTATTAGTGTATTTGTGTGGCGTGTACACATACAAGTATATTTGTGTGTGTGTACATGTATATATATATATATTTATATATACACACACATATGCATATATATATATATATATATATATATATATATATATATATATATATATATTATATATATATATTATTATATATTATATATATGTGTATATATATGTATATGTATATGTATATATATATATATATATATATAGATATATATTAGATATACATTATATATATATATATTATTATATATATATTATATATATATAATATATATATATTATATATATATATATATATATATATATATATATATATATATATATACGTATGTATATACGCCGAGACACGTACACATATACATACACACAGATGTGTGTATGCATGTATGTAAATCCTCATTATAGATATTATATGTTACTGTTCAGTGAAGTTAGAGCTCTGAAACTCAAACTCTCACCAATCTGGAACAAATTTCGCGTGGATCAAAGCCAAGACTCGCATCGTATCCACGACGTGAACGGCGCGACTTCCTAATCCAACTTCTTGATCAGGAAGTTGCTGCTTTACCTGTCTTCAACCGGGTGGAAATGGAAAGAAAATAGCATATGTTATGTACATAGATTGAATCGTGCTTGGATTCACGTACTTTTGTCAAACTCCCCTTGATTTACGGTTCAAGTCTCTGAAAAAGAGCTAAAAAAGGTTCTAACTTTTATGAACGGGTCCTTAATATACCTTTTCTACCAGTGCCTATTTCATAATCAGTGTTAATTGTGTACATTTTGTATTTTTTTCTCCGTTTAGTTTTCGTCCACAGCCTATTTCAATGGTGCCATATTGTGGACCTCGACGCAACCTAAAATTGTGATTTTTTGAAAAACGATTTTGCCTTCCCTATTTTATGTGATAAAATTCTAAATGTTGGTGGGATTGTGTATGATTTTCCAATTTCTCCTAATGGTTGTCGAGAGTTTACGAGCCAAATTGTGTAGTGGACTATATGTGTGCATATTGTACATTGTATATATATATATCCCAGGGTTATGTATTTTGTGTCTCGCACTTAAATTTTTATGTAATATTTTTGTGTGTGTACCTGTTCTGCTCGGCATGTCGTCACGAAGGCTACCCGCAACGGCCAAGGCGGCATTCCTTGGCCTAGGAATCTCGACCTTGTGGCTGTTGTGGAGTAGCACCTCTTTGTTCCCTCCTCGGAGCTCCCAGGGAGGGACTGTCTTAGAGAAAAAGACATGTTTATTTATAGCTTATTTTGTTATTCCAGAATGTATATAGATATTTAGTATTTAAGTCCACCACACCATTGATGCAAAACCGTCTGTGTACACGCGGTGGCTATCGTGTAATGAGTATGCAAGATTTTGTGGAGTTAATGTTTTCTTAACATCACTAGGGATTGAACTCCACCATTTTGGCCGACTCTGTTGTCACTGTTGATCGTTACTATGGAAACGGTTGCCATGACGACCAGGCCCTGCTCACATTTTGTAAGATATTTGGTCCCAGGGCCGACCTGAATAAACACTTGTTCTTTTTATCGATCTTTCCTTGAGCCCTTCTGCCGAAAATGTCTAGAAGATAAGGATGGAGAAGTCACTTTCATGAGAAAATACCTGGGAAAATTGTTCAAAAGATCGTGATAAATACTGTCATGTATATGATAAAAATACATTAGAGTTTTTGAATTAAGTAAAAATAAACGAAAGAGAAAGATGGAGATCCAAAAGAAAAACCGAATAAATTGATTAGAAAAATCATGACAGAAATACGAAATCAAAGTATATATTCTTTTCGTTTGGTCATTGGAGAGAGATCTGTTACACAACCTAAATAGAAGAATATTTTGATAATGAATTATTGGAGTTCAACTAAATCTAAATGAAAAAGTGATACAGAGTTTCCTTAGAAGCACACATATTCCTTAAAAAAAGAAATATATAATCTAAGAATGTAGGAATAGTATTGCAAGAAATAGAAAAAAGGATGACATGAATAAACAGACATGTATATAAATGTAAATATATATATATATATATATATATATATATATATATATATATATATATATATATACATATATACATATATACATATGTGGAGATAGAAAGAGTGGGAGAGACAGACAAACAGAAAGAAGGGAATGAAATCTGCTCACAATAATAAAAAAATAAAACAAAATAAAAAAAGAGAAAAGACAATATTTCTTTTTCAGAAAAGTTACTAAGATGTAATTCTACTTCATTTGCACATTCCATCCCGCCAATCGCAATAAAAAACATTACATTCTCAATGGAAAAAAAAGCATGCATAACGCCATGATTACGAACAGTAGCTAATAAAGAGAGAAAAAACAAAACTTAAAAATATATAAATGAAAGCCTTCATACATTAAATCATGTAGCACCAGGTCGCTAATGCGGGAATTAAGGAGTGAGGGAGCATGTTTATGAGGTATATCCAACATGCCGTAAGAAATAGAAGGGGAGAGAGACGGGGGGGAAGGGGTAGGAGAGGGGAGGGGAGAAGAGAAGGGGGGAGAGGGGAGGGGAGGAGGAGAAAGGGGAGAGGGGAGGGAGGAGGAGAAAGGGGGAGAGGGAGGGAG